>BSBM01000643.1:1270000-1455000 GCA_027924585.1 Larix kaempferi
ACAATGGATAAAGTTTATGTGACAAATATTTTTTGACTATTTTGAAATGCTAGATTATACAAAATTGTAGGGAAATAATTATGTTTAGTAAAATTGTTAAGTAGCAAATAATCAATTAATTAAATGATTTGAGATTATGATTACGGAAAATTGAGAGTAAGCAAATATAAAATAAAAGAATTTGGAATTTGGAATTTTAGATCTAACAAAATTTGCATCCTTAGTAAATTTTAATATAAAATTATTTTTTTTCATTCTAATCAAATAAGTTGTTCATTGCATTCATTTCATTATATTGAATAGATTTTAGTGTTTGTAAAGATCGATAGTTTCACTTACTAAACCTATAACAAAGCACGTGCATTCATGGGATATTAAAGAACCCTTAATATTAAAGAATACTTCTAAAAATAATTTTGTTGCACCCATTCCCAATACATCTTTCAAATTAAAACACCCCTATTTTTCACTATATATCATACATATTCATTATTTTCATGACATTTTAAAAAACCCTCTTTTATTTCTATTGTTTGTATAGTAACATGACACAACCCTTATAAGCCCTGGAATATGGTGAAATATGAAATCTTGGTGGGAGCATATATTTCAATATGTGGAGAAAACACTTGAATGTAACTTTGCTCTGTACATAGTTGTGCAATAGACTTCACACCACCTTCACACATACATCATACATAATCAAATACAAGTCTAACTTCACACATAATCAAATTCACACCACCTTCACACATAAATCATACATATGCAAACACTAGTTTGAGTTCGCACATGGTTTCACCCACACCACCTTCACATGCAAAATCACAGCCATTCAAACCTCTTGATACCTAATTCAAACCATCCATGCCTAGTTCTAACCCCTCCCTAATATTTGTATTATTTTGGTATATTAAAAATACCCATAGACCCCTATATAATAAGTAAGTATTACTTCCATTTTTAGAATTTTAAACCTCCCAATATGAAATCACACAATATAATATTGCTTACTTAGTGAAACCCCCACGTCATAAAGTTGATAAATTCAACTAAGTTGTTTGTTTCATGGTTATTGTTGGGAATGTTATGTTCTTTTCATGAAATCAACGATCCAAGTTGATAGTCGACTGGACTATAGGTCAATTTGGGTCAGAGTTCGGTGGATAGTGGAAGTTAGGTTGATTGGCCAGTCGGAATAGTTGTTTGGTTGAAGACAACAACTGGTCGAAGGGAAGTAGACAAACATTGAAACGACTAAAATATCAATGAGCGATCGACCAAAGGTTGAATGAGTCAAGTCGATTGTAACAAAATAATTGAAAGTGGTTAGGAAGTTATGGATTGCCATTAATGAGAAGTTGGTTGTAACTAACTTGAGTACCACAAGTTAGTGTATGTATTACATCTATAAATAAGATGTAATATCTATGATGGTGTATGAAGAGATGAAGTGTGATTTTTTGTCTAGTAAGTCACTATTGTAAACATTGGTTAAGAGTGTTGATTAATGATGAGTGGTAAAGCTCACTGATTTGTTGGTTTTTCCTGATAGAGGTGTTTCCAAGGTAATTTCTATGCACTGTGTTAATGTGTTGTGTTCCATTGCTTAATGTTTACTTGTGTTTAACTCTATATGCATTCTCACTGTAATAGGGCTTAATAACCAATAGTTAAAATAAGAGCTATATTTGGATTCAGGGGGATTCCTTTGTTGTTGAGGGTTTGGATTGGTCCTTGATCTGGTGAATAACTATTTCTATAGGAGTTTCTGGAAACATTGATTCATAGTTAGAATGGACAACACTTCAAGGATACAAATTAAAAAGTTTAATGGGAAAAAATTTAATCTTTGGAAGCTTAAAATGGAGGATCTCCTTATAGATCAAGAGAAATGGCTCATTGTCATCCCTGGTACAAATCCACTGGGTATGTTGTCGAAATATTGGTAGAAAATCAATAAGAAATCAAGAAGTACAATCCAACGTTGTTTAGTAGATTCTATATTGTTGAATGTCTCAGATGAAGACACTGCAAAGAAGCTATGTCGTAGTAATAATGTAACATGCTCCTGACCTCTTTACAAGTAGGTTAATTGGTCCCACAAATTCAACATATCACTTCTCAAATTCATGTAAAGTAACTTGAGGTATTAACGACATATCATCCCTTCTAGATGGTTTCCCTATTCTTTGATAGATATCACAAGATCGAAAGTATTCCTTAGCATCCTTATGGAGTGTAGGCCACCAGAGTCCCGCTTGCAGGATCTTCTGAGTTGTGTATTTTCCTGTGTAGTGGACTCCTACGACTCCCTCATGAGCTTCAACCAAAATCATTGGTCGCTCATGCTTCATAACCCAATGCCTTAATATTTCATATGGTCCCAACTTGTATAACTAACTTGCTATCAATTGATAATCCGTTTCTTTGACAACCCTATCGATGTTGTTCCTCTTTCCAAAAAGGTTATAATGTCTTAAAATATTCATCTACCATGCTGACCAAAAACAGATACGCATATGGGAGGTTATCATCCAAATTAACCGTCTCTTCCCTTGTTTCCAACCTTGACATATGGTTAGGTCCTGCATTTAACCTTCGAGGTTTAACTCTGATTTCAAAATCATATTCTTGAAATAATAAGAGCCATCTACAAGCAGAATGATCAATAAACATTTTAAAGTGACCCCCTAAGGGGTAGTGCCTAAAATTCTGCAGTGCATAAACCATGGCTAACCTTTCTCTTTTTGTCATAGTGTAATTTATTTCTTGAGTGGATAACTTCCTGCTGGAAAATGTGATACAATGATCAATGGCTCCTTCTCTTGGTTGAGCCAAAACTACGCCGAATGCAACTGACAAGGAAAACAACATGAACATGAAATTCTTTCCTCTAATAAAAAAACACTAAGATAGGTGCATACATCATCTTTTCTTTCAATGTTTCAAGGCTCTGTTGGCACTCTTCGTTCCATTGAAATTTAGTATCCTTCTTAAATATCTTCTCCATTGGCATTCTGATATGTGCATATCCTTTAATAAACTTCCTATAGTACCCCATATGGCCCAAATTATTTCTCAATCATCATACTGATGTTGGTGATGGAAGATCAACTATAATGGTGATCTTTGCAGGATCTACCAGCAAACCGTGTTTGAAAACCACGTGGCCCAACAGTATACCAAATGGAGCACAAAAAATACATTTCTTCAAATTTAAAGATATCTGGTACTTCCTACAACGATCCAACATCAGTCTCAAATTATCAATATGATTCTTCAGCAATCCATAGATCATCTAATCGTCAAAATATACCTCCAAAAACTTATGTATGAAATCTTTAAAGTCTGCGACCATTACCCTGGAAAAAATAATAGGTTCATTCTTAAGACCAAAGGGCATCACTGTATACTGATAGCACCCCCATTCAGTCACAAATGTATTCTTGTGATGATTCTCCTTATCAATTTTAATTTGATGTGTAGTGTCCCTTTTTAATAAATTTGGAAAGATTGGAAAAATTGCAAATTTTGGCCAATTCGACCCTTAGACTAGTATTGACCCAAATGCCTCCAAATGCTTCCAAATTGATTCTGAATGTGTTTGTAAGGTATTAAGACATAAAATGGTGACTGATGTATGCTTGTAAACTCTCAAAATACTTCTGAAACATTCAATTATAATCATGGAAAGATAGGGCAATTTACTAGTCAAATCGAGGTTCAAATTCTCGAAGGGTAGTGGTCAAAGATGGATCTCCAAATGTTGTACGAAATTCCCAAATTTCAGAACAGATACATGGTACTATCAAAGTAATTCAATGGTCTCCCAAATACAACATAAATCAGTTCCTAAAGGATTCTGCAACTTCCATAAATCAGATGTTTGTATACTAGCTTTAACATAGGGGGAAATGATAGTAAATCTTCACAAATGGTTATGAAACTTGAGAATACTGATCCAAATGATTGTATAATGAATATGAAACTTCTTAATCATATTAATGGTGCTCCATACAATAATAATATATCATATTTTGACTGAACCATTCGAATTTGATACCACTTCAAGTGCTTATAACAAGGTATTGGGGAAATGGCACCATTTAATCATAGTTTAGCATTTGTACATAAAATATCTTGGAGTTTCAATATGAAAGTCTTCTAAGTAGTAAATACAGAGTATATATCATATTAAAAAAATATGGGGCCTCAAGATCTATCCCAAAGAGATCATCACCTCACCAAGTGCGCCCCTCCTCAAGGAGCAAGAATATGACAAGAAATGGAAGAATGGTTGTAGAAGCAAGTTGAAGGAGATATGATATTGAGATGCCCTGTATATTCAACCTACAACAAATGAATCCATTGTATATCCAGATTAAAGTTTTGAATGGCCTCTCCAATTACCAATTAGGATGGGAATCTTTCACCCTCGAAATTGGTGCTAAGGCAAGTAGAATAACACTCTACTAGCTCTCCTCTCCAAATGAAAAATGTAAAATGATCAAAATCCACTCTTCTTCTTTGTTCTTGACTTTTTTAAACTTCTAAATACCTCCTTAGATCGAATTCCAATCATGAGATTCATGCCAACTCGAATTGGGAAGAGATTCCAATGTGTGCCACTTGTCCCTCCATTCCTAGTCTCCTCCTTCACTCAATTCGAATGGATGACTCTTTGGATTCCCTAACTCCCTTGTGTGCCCTCTTGGAGGCTATTTTTAGCCCTGATATGTCATATATTTCATATGTCAGCCATCGGGTCTGATTTGTGTCAAAGGTGTCATAGAATCTACATCATTGTTGTCATAGAAGCTAGGGAATCTAGCCCAAGTGTCTCAATATCTCTCAAATGCCTCTTCCTCTTCCATGAGAGTTACTCTTCCACTCCAATTTGACCTTCATTGATTCATTGCAAGTATATTGACATTCCAAATCCCCAAGAACATTAGAATCCACCTTGGATTCGAATGGGTGAGAATAGGATGCCATGTGGCATGAGGAATCTAGCTTTGTGTGGGTCCCACACCACCAATGTGTCGCCATGACCAAGTGCCACTTTATTTTCCTATCATAAATATTTATTTAACCCATTTTAATATATTTACATCAATCTAATGTCCATTTGGGTTTTATTATATCCCTTATTCAAAATCCCAATGTTTCCACCCTAACCAAGGAAACTAGTAGATTGGTGGAATTTTCTCTTTTGAGATTTATTTGAATGGGGGACATTACAGTCCTCCCCACCAAAGATTTCTTGTCCTCAAGCAATTTCGAACATGGATGTTGAAGAACCTGCTTCCTTTCCAAAAATTTGCTTCCAAAACTTTCTTTCCCAAATTTTTTTTGAAACCAATGAGACTAAAAATTATTCCATGGTCCGATTGCTTGTATTGCACTCCAACAATTAGGAGTGCTCTCCAACCCATACCATCAGGAAAGAGGATTCACAGATCCCATTTCCTTATATGCATTCTTCTAATCATCATAAGTACAAAATATAGATCATCAAATGATATAGCATCATAATATAAATGTACATCAAGGAGGTGCCTCATCAAAGAATCATGAAAGTGCTTATACCTTCAAGCAAGTAGATGTAACATCTCGAAAAATTCGTAAAAATTTAAAATTTTTAATAACAACATTAATTATAATAATAATAACTGTGGAAATATTAATTGAGATTATGACAGCATTAGTTGTATAGTTGTTTAATACTAAGCATACTTTATTTTTTGTTTTAGCAGCAATGAGATAATGACAGTTGTTAACATATAACTAGTAAACATGATTATGATGACAATGAAATAAACAGGTTGGTAATAAGATGTGGCACTTTCTCTTTTGCGATGATACTAACAATTTTACTTTCCTGCATAAGGGTGTCCTATGAGGTACCTTGGAGCTTACTTAGCTGCAACGCTAAAGCTTAATGAATCTCCTATGTGCAGAGGATAGGTAAGCAGTTTCAAGGATACGTGTAAAGTTCAAATTCAATGTCGTAAATAAATAAAATGTTATAATTCTGTTGCGTTCCACCACCAGTCAGCAGGTATCGAATTCGTAACTAAAAATACTGTTTTTAGATGTTATTTTACAACTCCACGATGTTTAAAAACAGAGTCATCTATCTACGTCATTCTGCTGATGGTTTTGTCACTGTACTAGCTAGTTTTAACGTCGTCCTTATCTTTCCATCATTGATGTAATAAATGTATCGCAAGATCATTAAATGTTTGTATGAGAGAGTATGATAACATTTAGTTACTCTCCCTACTAAAATATATCATTAGATTCACCGGAAATCTACTAAACAAACTAATTATTTCTATAACTTTGAAAATAAATTTCTTATGATCACAACCCAAGATTAATAATTTGGGACTATATAAACTTCGAATAGTTATTCTATATAATAGCATGAATCTAATGCTATGACCTAGACTTGGAACCATATGAATATATATATAAACTTGAAAGGTCAGCCTATATGACCACATAACCTTTTAATATGACCCAACTTGGGACTATGTAATAGTTGGTTGATAAAACATTAACACAATGTCATGTAATGTAACTTTAGAGTCCATACGAACTTTGATATAAAAATTAACGTAACATATCAATTGATTTTGTTATGTATCCAAATGAAATGATAGCGTTGGAATGAGAGTACTGACATACAATAAATGGTGATGGGCAGGTTGTCAGTTACCAGCGATACGAAATCGGTGTTGGGATTGTGTTATGAGCTCGTATTAATGGCCATCCTTGATGTGTTGAATGACGAGGATTACAACTTCCACGTTGATTGTAATTGAGTACAGAAAGGTGATTTGACCAACCTTCGCTTAAATGCAAGCTAAGCATTCGAGGATTATGATGGTGCCATGTAATACATATTTGTTCAAGTCCTTCCAAGCTGGATGCTAGAACGATCCAGTGTGATCCTGTCGTGGCAATACCATGTGTATGAAGTGATAGTGTATTAAATGCTAGGGTTGTTCGACCCATCTCAGCCTCCCTATCACATCTGAGAATGTTGATTTTGATGAATTGGGACCGTTCAATTTCAATCATGACTTCTGTCGTTGAAAGGGTTTGTGAGTTTGGAAACGATGTTAAAAGTTTCTATTGTTTCGGTTCGTGACCGACAGGTTGCCGAATTTTTTTAGGGTTAGCAAGTTCTTGCAGGAGGTCTCGACCTCGAGTATCATGGATAGTTTTTTAGTTGAAAACGTTAAGTCAGGTTTATGGTGATGTAATACGAAACCGGCGTTTTGTTTTTAGTTGGAAATGGGCTGATGGTTTCGAACTCCTCATTCTGAGTTCGTGTGAGACATACAAGCTGTAAATTTATGGAAGTTCCTCATCTTGTTGCATTATAAATATTGTCGTCCTTCTGGGGTTGGGCAAGGCACTTGGTCTCCGTGTAAGAAGGTAAGATTCAATGAAGAGATAGTACTATGCTAATTGGATTTTTACTTCCTTTATTTAAGTTAAAAACAATTCCACTATCGATTTCTAAGCTGTGGTCTTTATATCAGTTGCAGGTTTCGAAGACTATAAGTGGGCAAGGGTTTGGAAAAGGAGATCGAGCTTCCATCCCTGGTAAGCTCCGAGTCTTTCCAAAAACCCTTGTAGGTGCTCTTGTCTCTGGTTGAAGTGGTTTGCAAGATTGAGTAACTGTTCCTGCCGTGACTCATCGTGGTTGTTATTAAAGACCTTAAAACCACCATTTGGAAATCAAATGATAACTGTTCCTTCGTTTTCGTGTCTTTCATCTGGTTATAAGATCTTTGGTTTTCTATCTTGTTTTTTAAACTTCTTCGACGAAGGATATTCATCTCTATGCTTTGGTTTTTGTTTTGATACTTAAAATTCTACTCACATGGGAATGTACTTCTCGGCTTTATGAGTTCAAAATTTAAGGAAATGAAACCATGTTCAAAATCTTTTGAATGTTTTGTAAGTTTGATACTGGGAAATACTAATCCCTCGTTTTTTAGTATGGAACTTGTAATAGTGGAAATGTTTGATCGCTCCACCTATTTATACATCAATGTGGAAAAGTGTTGGAGCCGAGGCTTGTTTGACCTGTGAATGAAGCTCGTTTTCTCAAAATGTTAAACTTTCGTTTACATCCAGTGCTATTTGGTTTGGTTTTTGTGTAATAAGATATGTCTGTTGCTCTTGTTTTCAAACATCACAAAAACTATAATATTCGGGAAACGATAAAAAGAAGCCTTGTTTTGTTGTATGAAGAAAGGTATTGGGCTATGCCCAAGTCGATGATTATCAATGTTTGCAAACAATGTATCAAACTGAAACTTCGCAAATATGAAATGTAAACCGGGCCTGTATGAAACAACTTAATGCTGTAGATTGATGTTGTAATCATTCGAGCTAGGGTTGTGTGTACTCTGTCGTAGATTTATAATGTATGATGTTTCGAATGGTATTCAAGTCGTTGTAAAGGAAATGAATGGTTATACCCTAAATCGTGTTTTGTTTGAATAGATACTAAAATTTTGAAATGAAATTTTAAAGAAAATTCGGTTGATATGAACCTGTATAGGTTGTAATGGTTTCTATTTGTAAAACGATAAAATGGAAATCGAAGACCTAACTTAGGGTTTTATAAAAACTAAGTTTTATTTTGAAATAAAAACAATTCATAATATGTATGCTTTATAATATAGATGAATGAGATGGAAGGCATCGAAACAGGTTTAATATGTTTTCAATAAAGCTGGATAATAATCTTAAAAATATTAAAAGGAAAATGAAATCAATCTGTATTTGTGCAATGTGAAAACTATGTGATGACTGTTATGTACAGTTTGTTATGATGTTCATATTCATTTATTTTGCAGCTATGTTATGGTATAAAAATATATGATTTCTATCATTTTTCCTTTGTACATAATAATGATAAAATTGATGCAATGCATCTGTACAGGAATTAAACATTATTTGTTTTTCATATAACTAAGCGAACATTACATATATATAATAAATATTATATAGAAGTTTCTACATCTATTAACTATAGGGAAGAAAACAATAAACATATAAATTACTATATTTATCTATCGAATTTAAATGGCAATTTGCCTATTTTATCATCTATTCTTAATTTGTGTATCTATACTGGAGTATGATGCACAAACAACATGGGGAAAAATATAGATATTGGTTTATCAATTTCAATTCATCATCTTAAACTTTAACTTTCAGACTGGAAATGAATCTAGAATTAATTTCTTTTTGAAATAGAAAAAAAAAAAATACTAACTATACAAAACAGAATTACTAGCTAAGATAAAATAGAAAATTTGTAGAGCCTGGATAAATATGTAGGGCAACAAACAACCCAAGAAGACTGTTCCACCCAACCAATTCCTGAAAAAGGTTAAGTACTGTCTTAGGACCCTCGAGCCTGTTCACTAAACCACCAGGAGGAAGAAACTCAGGAAATAGGACTTCTTCTTGCAGTAGCAAATAACTTCTGAATCTTCAATAGCTAGCAGTCTAATAGACCTTCACCAGCATCTCTGGTTCTTCTCAACAATATGCAGACTTAAGATTACACTCACCACTAGCCTCCCTATTCGAATCTCTCAGTGATCACCTGATGCACATGAGGAAAATATTTTGTAGAAATATTGATTAAGAGCTTCTTGCTCAATTCGAATTTGCCTTTATAGGCTGCCTAGGCCTTTTCAGATGTTACTGAGTCATTAAATGAGCTGCCTGCTCACTCCCTCCACCTGGGGGATAATGCCCTATTTTTAGGGGTAGTTGTCCCATAACCAATAGCTAGTGGTGTGATGCAATTGCTGCCATCTGTCCCATACCTTCCAACAGCTTCCATTCCTCCTAGTGGTTCAGTGAACACTCATTTAATAGTCCTCTCGGGTGTTTGTCTCCTAATTTAATTTATTTAATAATAATATTCAGTAATTACATTCATCCATGATCAAAACTGATCATAATTACAAAACTTTGTAATTAAATTTAACATAAAGTATTTTGCAAATAAAATAGTAATTTTCAGAAATTTGGGTAGGTGACATACACCCCCCCTTAAGTCTCAACATCATCCTCGATGTTGGTTAATCACTCCATGAGTGTTCCTAAAACAGAGTTGGGTATGCTGCCTGCATACTACTCTCCAATTCCCAGGTTGCCTCTTCTGGGCTAAGGTGCTTCCATTGCACCTTCACTTGCCTAATGCTGCGATTTTGGAGAATAGTTTCCCTCGTTCCAAGGATATAATCTGGTTCCACCGAAAAATAGCCATCTTGTCCCACCTGTACATCAATCCAGTTCACAACATGAGTAGTATCGTGCACATATTTCTTAAAAAATGATACATGAAAAGCATTATGTATTTTTAAGTTTGGTGGCAAAGCCAGT
This sequence comes from Larix kaempferi, assembly GCA_027924585.1. Lineage (NCBI taxonomy): Eukaryota > Viridiplantae > Streptophyta > Pinopsida > Pinales > Pinaceae > Larix > Larix kaempferi. Next base: position 1,280,435 of record BSBM01000643.1, read on the forward strand.
TGGTATGCCACTGCTCCAACCTTAGACAATATTTCAAAAGGACCGCAATACCTGAGTGCCAACTTGGCACAGCTTCCCAATTTCAATGAACTCTTTTTCGGTCTTACCTTGAGGAATACATGTTCACCAACCTGGAACTCTTTATGAGTTCTTTTTGAATCTGCTTGACTCTTTTTCCTATCTTGGGCAGCTTTTAAATGTCCTTGCACTTGTTTCACAATTAGTTCTAACTCCTGCAATAATTCAGGTCCTAAAACAACTATATTTACTGGATCATTCCACGAAATAGGTGTATTACATTTCCTACCATAAAGAATTTCAAAAGGACTAAGTATGGCCGATGCATGATAATGATTATTATAAGCAAATTCTGCTAAGTGCAAGTAATCTTACCACTTACCGGGCTGATCCTTAACATACATTCTGAATAAATCTTCTAAAACTTGATTTACCCGTTCTGTCTATCCATCCGTCTGTGGATGAAATGTTGTACTAAAATTTAAAGTTATGTTCAATCCCTTACACAGTGACCTCTAGAAGTTTCCTGTAAACTTCGAGTCACGATCTGAAATTATTACTTTCGGTCTTCCATGTAGTCTAAAAATCTGTTTCATAAAGATCTCTGCAATATCTGGAGTTTTATGAGTAGTCTTTACGGGTATGAAATGTGCTTCCTTGCTGAGTTTATCTACTACCACCATGATTGAGTCATGTTTTTTATGATTTTTAGGTAATCCTGTAATAAAGTCTATGCTGATCACTTCTCATTTCCAACTTGGTATCGGTAACGGTTGTAACAATCCAGCAGAATGTTGGTGTTCAACCTTCACTTTTTGGCAATCCAAACATTTAGCTATGTACTTTGCTACTTCATCCTTCATTCTGGGCCAATAATATTCTTTTCTCAACATAGTAATGGTCTTTTGATAACCTGGATGACCAGAATAGTGACTTTTATGCATCTCATTTAATATCAGAAATTTTATTTATGGTATGTCTGGTACATACAATCTGTTTTTAAACAGTAATAAACCATTTTCCTTCATGCTGAAATCTGCCATACAATTTTCAAAACTGTTGTTTGCTGTCTTTTCCTTCATTTTTTTGTATTCTTCCTCTGTTTCACTCTTTTCCAGAATCTAATTTTCTAAATTAGTTGAATAAATACTGATTGCTGAAATGAAATTTAATTTTTCCTTACGACTCAAGGCATCTGCAACCTTGTTATTCTTCCCTTTAATATGTTGAATTTCGAAATCATACTCACTTAAGAATGTCAACCATCTAGCTTGTCTAGCATTCAAGTTTGTCTGATCCAATAAATATTTCAGACCCATGTTATCTGTCAATAATGTAAATTTCCTGCCAATAAGGTGGTGACGCCACATTTTTAAGGCATGAATAACTACCAATAACTCTAAATCATAGGTAGAGTAGTTCTTTTCATGTACCTTAATATTTCTAGATTCATATGCCACCACATGTCCTTCCTGTGTTAAGACTCCACCGAGTCCGTCATTGCATGCGTTTGTACAAACTACAAAATCTTTGTTGGGGTCTGCTATCCTCAAAATAGGTGTTGTCGTCAGTAGTTCCTTTAATTTCTTAAAAATGTCAGCACATTTCTGATCCCAAAAAAATTTCTTCCCTTTCTTCTGCAAGGAAGTTATGGGGCTGAAAATTTTTGAAAAATTCTCTATAAACTTTCTATAATACCCCGTAGTACCCATAAATGATCATACATCCGACACATCTTTAGGAACTGGCCAATCATTAATGGCCCTTATCTTGTCGGGGTCAACCGAGATTCCTTCTGCCGAAATTATGTGTCCTAGATACTGAATTTTGTCTTTGTGGAAGTCACACTTACTAAACTTGGCGTATAGTTGATGATCTCTTAGTACTTGTAAGATAATCTGTAAATGTTCATCATGCTCTTTACTTTTTGAGTACACTAAAATGTCGTCTATAAACACAACAAACTTGTCTAAGTATTTATGTAGAATATTATTCATCAGACACATAAATACAGCCAGGGCATTATTCAAGCCAAATGGCATGACTACGAACTCGTAATGTCCATACCGAGTTCGGAAGGCTGTCTTGAAAATATCTTCATCCTTAACCCGTACTTGATGATATCTTGATCTTAGATCAATCTTTGAAAATACTGTTGCTCCATGCAGCTGATCAAATAGATCATCTATGTGGGGCAATAGATACCTATTCTTGATCGTCATCTTATTAAGCTGGAGATAATCTATGCATAGTCTTAAGGTTCCGTCTTTCTTCTTAACAAAGATGACAGGTGCTCCCCAAGGAGACACACTGGGTCTAATATACTTCTTGTCAATAAGCTCCTTCAACTGTGATTTTAATTCGTTTAACTCCAATATATTCATTTTGTACGGGGATTTCGAATTTGGTACTGCTCCTGGTATTAACTCTATGGTAAAATCTAAATCTCTTTTGGCGGGTAATCCTGGAATCCCCTCAAGAAATACATCTTTAAAATCCCTTAGGACAGGTATGTCTTCTAATTTCAGTTTGTCCTCTTTATCCATAAATTCATCATTTACCACATTTACTACAAACATTTGTCATCCTTTCCTAACTTCCCTCTTAACTTGCATGGCTGAAATCTGTCTAAGAGTTACCTTCCTTGGGATGCCTTTTATTTCTACAGTTTTCCCTTCATCATTTAAGCATGTAAAACTTTTTCCATAGCAGTCTAGGATGACATGATGGAATTCTAACCAGTCCATCCCAACTATAATATCATAAGAACCTAAAGGTAGAATATTCAACTTGATTTGTGTTTGTAAATGATTCAAGGACAAAACACAGTTTTCTATAAAATCTAATACTTTTCTCTTTGTTCCAGTTGCTAGTCTAACTAGCTAAGATTTATTAAACTTTTCGGTTTTCAATCTAAGACTTTCCACAATATTTGGTGATATATAACTTAAACTAGCACCTGGGTCAATTAAAACAGTAACAGGATGATCATGTATCATACCTTCAATCTCTACCATGGAGATTTGATGATCTGTTTGCCTGTTGTCGAGTGCTGTGTTGATTCTGGGCATTTCCCTTGCCACATCTCCAATAGTAGGTTTTGTCTGAATAGAGTTGATGTTGTTTGCCTTCCGCTTCCTCAAGGGACATTCTGATGTGTAATGGGGGCCTTGACATTCAAAACATTTGATATGTGTCTTTGGCTCACTGGTTTTGGTATTATTAGGTGCATTTCTCGGTGCTGTAGAATTCTGCTGTGAAATATTTCTGGAATTATTCCTTGGGAATTCCGATTCTGAAAATTCTTCCTTTGGAATCCAGAATTTCCACTGAATCTGAAATTCTTCTTCTTCTGCTCAAAATTGTCGGGCTTATGATTTTTCCAATTTGACATTCCTTCTCTTTTCCGATTTGTGTCATAACAGAAAATTTTCTTTCTCATAGCCTCTTCCAATGTTTTAGGACTGTCATACTCGATTCTGTCTTTAATGTTGAAAGGTAAACAGCTCAAGTACCTTTGAATTTTTGGTTTTTCTTCTATGAGGTATGGTACATATCTCAGTAAGTTCAAAAACTTATTGTTCATTTCCTTCATGTTCATACCTCCCAACTTCAAATCATAGAACTCTTTAGATTTTTCTTCATAGTACTGTTCAGATAGATACTTCTTCTTAAAATGTCGTTTAAAAGCACTCCAGCTTACATCTCTATCTTTGATGTCCTTTACCCTTTTGATGTCCTGCCACCAAATATCTGCTTTTTCGGTCAAGTTATATATAGCCATTTTTTCCTTTAATAACTCTGAATAGTTGTAGATATGGAAGTATTTCTTCATCCCGGACAGCCAAGCTTCGGCTGTCTCGCCTTTCTCAGTTTCTCCACTGAAAGTTGGAGGTCTTATCTTCTTGAACTCTCCAAAAATCTGCTCATATTCCTTATGATTTTTCCTTCTTGGTTTGGAATCTCCTTCACTGCTGTCACTAGCATAGTTATGTTTCCTTTCGCATACTTCAATAGCATCTCCTGATGAGGTTGAGCTATCTTTTACTTCACTAATTTTTATATTCTGATTTTTATCAGTGTGAGGCATATCCTCAACTTTGGAAATATCTTCATTGTTTCTCTCTTGTTCCTCTGTTTGGCTGTGTTCAAACAACACTTGATTTAGTTGTTCTTGTGCTTGCAGAATCCTTTCATTATCTTGTTTCATAGATTTGATTTCTGCTTTTAATTCATGGAAAGCACGTAACAGTTCTGACAAACTGTTACTTAATTCACCCTGACCTTCTGCTACATAGTGCTGTCCCAAACTGTGACTGTTTGGATGAAATCGGTCGCTTAAATGTTTAGCTGAGTTCTCCATTCCTGTATTTGAAATAAGTTCTGGGTAACATAATAATAAAAATTTCAAGTTAGTATAATTTTCTGCTATGTAAAAATTTTTGCTGTGTGTTTTTGGACCTCTTTCAGGCCTAGAGTTCGAATCTGAGCTCTAATACCACATGTAACATCTCAAAAAATTTGTAAAAATTTAAAAATTTTAATAACAACATTAATTATAATAATAATAATCGTGGAAATATTAATTGACATTATGACAGCATTAGTTGTACAGTTGTTTAATACTAAGCATACTTTATTTTTTGTTTTAGCAGCAATGAAATAATGACAGTTGTTAACATATAACTAGTAAACATGATTATGACGACAATGAAATAAACAGGTTGGTAATAAGATGCGACACTTTCTCTTTTGCGATGATACTGACAGTTTGACTTTGCTGCATAAGGGTGTCCTACGAGGTACCCTGGAGCTTACTTAGCTACAACACTAAAGCTTAATGAATGTCCTATGTGCAGACGACAGGTAAGAAGTTTCAAGGCTACGTGTAAAGTTCAAATTCAACATCGTAAATAAATAAAATGTTATAATTCTGTTGCGTTCCACCACCAGTCAGCAGGTGAGGAATTCGTAACTAAAAATGCTGTATTCAGATGTTATTTTACAACTCCACGATGTTTAAAAACAGAGTCATCTATATACGTGATTCTGCTGATGGTTTTGTCACTGTACTATCTAGCTTTAACATCGTCTTTATCTTTCCATCATTGATGTAATAAATGTATCGCAAGGTCATTAAATGTTTGTATGAGAGAGTATGATAACATTTAGTTAGTCTCCCTGCTAAAATATATCATTAGATTCACCGGAAATCTGCTAAACAAACTAATTATTTCTATAACTTTGAAAATAAATTTCTTATGATCACAACCCAGGATTAATAATTTGGGATTATATAATCTTCGAATATTTATTCTATATAATAGCATGAATCTAATGCTATGACCTAGACTTGGAACCATATGAATATATATATAAACTTGAAAGGCCACCCTATATGACCACATAACTTTTTAATACGACCCAACTTGGGACTATGTAATAGTTGGTTGATAAAACATTAACACAATGTCGTGGAATGTAACTTTAGAGTCCATACTGTTGGGTCCAGGAAATTCCCTTTTTGGGTACCTCTATTACACCTTTTTGCCTTAATTCCATCCTATTTTCATGAGATATATCCATGTCTTTCCAGATCAATCTATAACATTGACAGGTATAATTTGCTATTACTTTATTTGTTTTTATGCCTAAAATTGTTAAAGATTATGGATCTTAGTCCTTGGTTTATACTAATTTATGTGACTTCATTTAGCCAAGGTCTAAAAGCGCAGGTGTATCTGTTAAATTTTCAGAATTTACTTCAATATGATCTAGGATCTTAACTAAGAAAACAACATGTACAGAATATCTACAGCATATCAATCATGGAGACAATAATGCAAGCACACAAGAGACACAAAGATGTACTTGGGGAAAACCATAAAGGTGAAAAACTCCAATAACTTCCTCAGAGATAGATAGAGCAATGATACAACCCAACCATAAGAGATAGACATATCCTAGCAGCAAATCCTCCTCCTCCATAAGTGCGCCACTCCTCCTTGAGTGCATGAGTGAGAAGTGAGTGATCAAATAGAGTGCCTCCCGCACTCTATTTATACTTGACTTGACTTGCCTTTTACATAAATCATGTAGGCTCGAACTTAACCACATAACATAATTCTAACTGGGCCTACCCCCAATAGGGTGGTCTAATAACCCTTCGACCCACATGGCCGACCCCCAATAGGGTGGTCTAATAACCCTTCGACCCACATGACTTATACAGGTCCGACCCCAACAAGGTGGTCTAATAACCCATCAAGTATAAGTTACGACATTTACAATATAAATGACGACACTTCCGTATAGAGGAATAATACCATCTCTATAGGAGTACATACAACATACATATATGAAATACATTCTGAAGTTACATATACATCAACACTCCCTCTTAACTAGGAAGGTATTTCTCAGCACAGGTCTTCTAGCACAAGTCTTCTTCTCTGGATCATCGTCACTGGATAATCGTCATCGAGTCATCATCATCGTCACTAATGCTGTTATCTCAATCAATCTCTGAATCTACTCGTCATAGGAAGTTCTACAGAGCCAGTCCTTTTTCATACTAGATGTAGGCCCACCACCTACAGGTCTTCATCATCACTGGCCATACTGTGGAATCCTCAGGACTTATTACGTGCGTCACAAAACCTCAAAAGAGCATCCCAGGTTGTTACAAGCACACAGCTCTACCTATAGGATCTCCCAGGAGCACATTACATGTGACCCATCACAAAACCTGGCTGAAGCATCCCAGGCTGTTTCGAGCACACAGCTCTACTTGTTGGATCTCCCAGGAGCACATTACATGTGGTCCACCACAAAACCTGGCTGAAGCATCTGAGGCCTTTTTCATCCTGTCCAGATCTCCCAGGAGCAAATTACATGTGGTCATGGCAAAACCTGGTTGAAGCATCTGAGGCCTTTTTCATCCTGTCCAGATCTCCCAGGAGCAAATTACATGCCATAGGACAAAACCTCGAAAGAGCATCTGCCAGATATCCTAGGGAAAAGAATTACATGCCATAGGCAAAACCTTGAAAGACTATCTGCATATCTCCCAAGGCACAAATTATATTTCCTCCCAAACAAAACCTCGAAAGAGCATTTGCCAGATGTCCCATGGTATGAATTACATGCCATAGGAAAAACCTCAAAAGACCATCTGCAAATCTCCCAGGGCACAAATTACATGCTTACCTGCACAACCTGATCCACGGCCACAAAGTATCATCTAATACTCATCATACATCATCCTGATGTACACATGATCACCCTGATCATCATCACTACAACATCCTGCTGCATGTCATCTGGAGAAGCTCGTCATCCACGATCATCCTGATCATACAATGCATCCATCTGATGCACACCACGTATCTACCTGATACATATCATCATACATAGTGTATCTACCTGATACATAGATACATGATCCACACAAAGTATCCATCAACATACATGATCTACCTGATCATATCTGATACATATCAATATACATGATCTACCTGATCATACAATGTATCCACTTGATACATATACAGATACATGGTCCAAGCATCCAACATGATGCATATACAAAATACATACACATGATCCAACCGATCATATCCAGCAGAAACCAGAACATCATCCTGATGTTCATCATCCAGCACTTACATCCACAGCCATGTGAAGCATCCTCCTTCCAACATGTGAGGAATGGCTTCAGCAAATGTGTCCATCACTTCTTCGTCGAAGTTTCCTCGATCTGAAGAACACCAAGCCTCTCTCTGAAGTACTCAAACTTCACCCTGAATAGTAGCTTCGTCAGCACATCTGCAATCTGCTCGTCTGTCTCAACATACAGGAGCTTCACGGCTCCTCTCTGCACCATATCCCTGATATAGTGATATTTGATCTCTATGTGTTTCGACCTATCATGAAACACTGGGTTCTTAGACAGCTTCACACAACTCTGGTTATCACAGAAGATACCAGTAGCATCCAACGGGAGATCAAATAACTCAGACAGTAGCTTCCGTAGCCATACTGCCTCACAACTAGCTGAACAGGCTGCAACATACTCTGCCTCAGCTGTACTCAGTGCTACGCAGGATTGCTTCCTGCTAAACCAAGAGATCACACCTGATCCCATACTGAAGCAGCATCCAGATGTGCTCTTCCTATCTGCAGCACTGCCAGCCCAATCTGAATCAACATAACCCTACAGGTTAAGATTTTGATTCACTTCATACTTAATCCCATAATCCACTGTACCCTTCAGGTACCTCAGAACATGCTTTACAACAATCAGGTGAACACTCCTCGGATCTGTCAGGAACTGACTCAATGTGTTCACAGCAAAGCAAATGTCTGGTCTCGTGTTCGTCAGGTACATCAAGGACCCAATCATCTGACGATGCATAGAGACATCAACCGGCTCAGATGAAGCATCACAAAGAAGCTTCATATTCGATGCCATAGGTGTGGCCATGGCCTTGCAATCCATCATCCCAAACCTCTTCAGGATCTCTACTGCATACTTCCCTTGTCCAAGGAAGATTCCATCTGCACTCTGCCACACCTCCATGCCAAAAACAAATAGTGCATCATCCCCAAGTTCTTCATCTCGAACTCGACAGCAAGCTTCCGCTACGTGTCGGCAATCAATCTATCTTCACCTGTAACAAACAGGTTATCCACATACAAAAGTAGTATCACTAGATTGCCTTCCTCAACCTTGTAGAAAAGGTTGGAACTTGCTTTACTCTTGGTAAAGACCAAACTGGATAGAAAGCTGCCTATCCTACCATACCAAGTTCTGCACATATATGATTTCCTGTCATGTGTCTCAGAACCAAGTGGTTGCTCCACATACACTTCTTCTTCGACTACACCATTCAAGAAAGCTGTCTTGAAATCCATCTGGTGTATCTTCTATTTCATCACTTTTATATTTCTCTATGCTACCATCTGCAGCATGCTTGATCTTGATAGATCCATATGGAAGTCACAACAGACTTCCCTTCAGCTCTTGGGACTGCATCCCAAACATCGTTCTTCATGATCGACGGATCATGGCATTCTTCCCGTATCCTGGGAACTTTAATATCTTCAAGAGATAATTTTGTTGTTGAACAAATGTTGTAGTTCTTCTTTTGTAGGTGATAGCATACGATCTTTCTCTTGAGATATTGTAACTTCAAATAATATTATTTTTGTACTTTATTATTCCGGAGATGATTCATTCCTCCATGAAGATCTTATTGTATATCCGGAGATGTTTATTCCTCCGTCGGAATGTGGTAACTTGGGTTATTAGACTTCCCTAGTGGGGGTCGGCCCTGTATGTGTTATGTGGGTCAAACGGTTATTAGACCACCCTAAAGGGGTCATCCCAGTCAGTTGTATTGGGGTATTTAACCCATTGGTTAAATACGAACCTACATGTTTTGTGTAAAAGACAATTTGGAGTAGTGTATAAATAGAGGAGGTGTATTCCTCATTTGACACACACTCACTCACTTGAGAGTGGCGCACTTGTGGAGGAAAGGTCTGCTATGGAGAAGGAGGATATTATGCTCAGGGTTACATCTTTGTATATTTCTGGTCATCTATATTGAGGAAGCTTTACTGGTTTTTCTACCCCATGAGGGTTTCCCAGGATAAATCTGTGTCTCTTCTGTTTATGCTGTGCTTGTTATTTCTTCAGTGATCCTGTATATGCTATTATTGTGAAATGGAATGTAATGCTTCTATTTTCTGTCTTAGCATATTAAATATTAACATGGTATAAGAGCTAAACTGAAGGAAGGCAAGGTATGGCACTTACGACACTTGCTTTACTTACGACGATTTGAAGGTTAGGGTTTTATATAGCAAAAACCAGTCATCGTGGAAATTTCACTATAAATACATTTTGGAGAAGGTTCAGGATCTGAAACCTTTACAGGTCGTAGATAACATCTCCAGGTATCTTGTGTCCAAAGGGAACCCTCAGATTCGTTGTACTTTGTAAGTTATGATCAGTACACGTTAGGGTTTCTGCCTCTTCCAGATCTCAGTCAAAATCAGGTGACCTAGGAAAAAAGGTCCTAACTTGGGCTAGGAAGCTCCAAATAAAATTTCATAAAAATTTACAGGTAGTACATAGACTGTACTATCTTAGGAAACATTTTTAGAGGTCGAAGATGAACAAGTGACATGTGGCACACCGTACAAGTTTGCTCTCCTGTTTTATCCCATAAACAGGTCACGTTACGACACTTGGCATAAATCTCTCTCAAAGAGTCCAATTGAGGTCAGAACTATCAGGATGGAAAGATAACAGAGCGAGATATCTCAAGAAAATTTTTCAGAGGCCAAAGTTCAAACAGTGACACGTGGCACGCCGTACAAGTTCGCTCTCCTGTATTATCCCGTAAACAGGTCACATTGCGACACTTGGCATAACTCTCTCTCAGAAAATCCAATTGAGGTCAGAACTGTCAGGATGGAAAGATGACAGGTCTGGCTACTGTAGAAAAAGTTTTCAAACCCTTTGGAGCAAAAATTTCAGAGTTATAGCAGAAACAATCAGGTACATATTTCTGTCAAAACAGAATTATTTTTGGAGCACCTTTATTCACGGCTTCCAGAATTTAGGGTTTCGGAGAAAGTTAGAATTTTTGGAATCGGAGTCCACGGCTGAATGCTACTCAGGAAAATCAAAATCAAATTTTTGGTTGGGTAGAAGACCCGGATTGATCAAACCCTAGTTCGGGATCGTGATCAGAAAGATGGAAAATTAGGACTTCAGCAAAAGTTGGAATTCTTGAAGTCTGCAACCTCGGCTGGAAGCTCCTCAGAAAAATAAGAGTTTAGAGCCTTGGATCGAACCTTTTGATTGGACAGAAGGGTGGGCTTCATCAAACCCTAGTTCGGGTTCCTGTACAGAAGATCCAGAAGTTTCGAAGACAATTTTGAGGGGTCAAATTTTGGAGATTTCAAAATTGAAGAATGCTAGTTTGATCAGCTCAGCAAGACACATTCTTCCATCCATTCAGAAGTGTGAAAGTCAAAGATTGAATTTTTAGGGTTTCTCTAGCAAACCCTAATCAAGCTCCAAATCAAGTTTCAGGGGGAGTTGAGGCTAAGGCCTTACATAAGAAGACTACAAAAAGTCTCGACAGGTATAACTTAAGGAGGTTCAGGTATGCCTTGAAATCTGATTCTTGATTAAGTTCATAATGTGTTTCTCTTCATGTACAATCTTGATTAATGTTATTAATTGTCTTATCACCCTAGTAACAATATGAATGCATGTGAATGATCGAAGAAATTCATTGATTAGGGCTATATGATTGTACTTATGCATTATGGTGTTGTGTGAGGTTGATGTTGTCTGCTAACAAGATACAGATACATCACAAAAGACAAATCAAGTTCCATGACCATGACAACATGAAGACAAAGACTCACGAGGTATGTATGACTTTGTTATATTATGTTTAACCTATGAGACATGCAAGTTCTAGCTCAGGATCTCTAAATCATTGAAGAGATTGTTTAGGTATGTTGTACATAACTAAGCAGGTATACTAATCCAGGTATGTTTTCCCTATGTCATGTTAGAATCTTACCTTGTGTTAGGATCCCTTATGTAAGTATACTTGGTATGATTGGTTAGTAATCAAGGGTTTATGCATATTATGTCTCCTATCTTGGTTGATGATTTAACTAACTATATCAAACAAGAATATGCATGAGTAAAAGAAGACTTCCTTGAAACCCTGAATACTAATGATCATGACTGTACATATGCAAGATTATTTAGAATTAGAATGTTTTGATAATATTGAGAATATGCTAATGAATGTATGTTTGTGTATGAGATCATGAGGATGACACTAGTGTACGCTTGAGCATGCACAGTGGTACAGAATGAATAGAATTTCAGAAGATCAAGCGGGAGGCAACCACACAAACATAAAAGATAAGTATTTGAGCTGTTATTAGAAATAGTAAATGATATTGCTTGTATGCATATTTGTATTCCTAGAATATATCATGCTGAGTGTAAACATTCATAAAGCATTGAATAGTATACTACTAATATGCATATGATTGGTAAGTTGGACAAACATTCCATTGTTGCTTGTCTAGAATGAAACCTCTTTGCTGACATGCTGAGAGCTGTGCACACTCTCAATAGTATGTTCTGGTAGAGATGGAAGGCATCTAGATAGCCACTGTATGCATATAGAATATGGGAAAGTGTTGTGCCAAAGTATTGGTCAAAATAGTTGCATAACTATGTAAATGATATTTGTATGCATAATAGGTTATCATGTCAATATGATTTGATGATTATGAAGTATTACTAATCATGTACTTAATTTTGATTTGCAGGAAAGATCATGATGAATGATGAACTCTGAACAAGCGATGGATGTTCAACAAAACATTTACAAATCAAACACACTATAGAAAGCTTGTGGTTAAGAGATTCTCTTAGAAAGAGGAAGAGAATCATGATGAGATGTTTTTCTCCAAGGGACTAGATAAGACCATTCTCTTAATTATGTAATTAAAGAAGAAGTGTGAATCAGGTTCTGTATGGGTACCCAGGATAGGTAGTCAATTGATGAGCTTAATGATCATCATGGGTGATGTGGATCTCAACCTTTGCTACAAGGTTGAATATGGCTTCTATACACATATGACATGGATGCAAGAAGGAACTCACCATAGAGTTCGAATGATTTTGAGGGTCATATTAGTAGACCCATCTAACGAGAGATGGCACAGATAGATATGCAGAAGATCACTCAATGCAGAGTGTGAATAATGGACAATTGACAGCTTCATGACAAAGCTTGGGCTTTACCAGAAGTAAAGTTGATCCTAACCTTTACCTTAAGGTTGTGGATGATGAACCTATCATACCATTATTGTATGACGATGATCTCTTTCTGACAAGGAATGAGAAACAGGTCATGAAAATGGCTGCAGAAATGAAATTGAAAGATCTCGGATTAATGCACTACTTCTTAGGTCTAGAAGTATGGCAAGATCCAAAAGGAATATTTTAAATCAAGGTAAGTATGCTGTGAAGTTTCTAAAAATATTTGATATGTTGGAGTATAAAGCCATGGCCACTCCCATGGACTCCAACTTGAAGTTATTAGTTAATGACTCATCGTATTTAGTGGACCTAACCCTATATAGACAAATCATTGGGCCATTGATGTATTTAACAAATACTAGGCCAGATATATGCTTTGCTGTAAATACCCTAAGTCAGTATCTAGTAGAACCTAGAAAGGTTCACTTAATAGCTACAAAGCATGTAGTGAGGTACCTAAAAGGTACATTAGATTTTGGTCTATATTATCTTGGAGGTCATGAACTCCGTTTACATGGTTACTCAGATTCTGATTGGGCAGTAGTGTCTCAGACAGAAAGAGTACATCAGGTGGATGTTATAGTCTTGAATCTGCCATGATCTCATGGTTCAGCAAGAAACAATCTAGTGTGGCTCTCAGTACTGCTGAAGCAGAATATATGGCTTTCTGCTCTGCCAGTTGTGAAGCAGTGTGCTTCAGAAGCTATTATATGGAGTGTTTAACTTAGAAATGGATCCCACTGTGATTATGTGTGACAATCAAAGCTGCATTAAGATGACTGAAAATCATGTGTTCCATGATAAGTCAAAACACATAGAGATCCGATACTTCTATATACGAGATATGGTGCAGAGAGGAGCTATCAAGCTCGAATATATAAGCACTGAGGATCAGATTGCTGATATCTTGACTAAACCTCTGTCTCAAGTGAAGTTTGAATACTTCCGAGACAAGCTTGGTATAGTTCAAAAGGACTCTCCTCGAAAGGGGGAGTAGCATAGTATCTGATAACAAGTCTGTTTCATCAATGATGAGGTTACCTATTTACTGCACTTAGTTACTTAGAATTATTTAGATTTAGGACCCTTATATTTTTACTTTTGATGATAGATGTATTAGTGAGAATACATACTTTTGATGATAGATGTATTAGTGAGAATACATGCTTTTGATGATAGATGTATACATGCTTTTGATGATAGATGTATTAGTGAGAATACATGCTTTTGATGATAGATGTAAACATGCTTTTGATGATAGATGTATTAGTGAGAATACATGCTTTTGATGATAGATGTATACATGTCTTTAATGATATATGTATTTGATGCTATTGATGAGGATACATGTTTTGATATACATGTTTTGTTGATGAGGATACATGTTTTGATATACATGTTTTTGATGATGAGGATACATGATGCCTTGATGTACTTGTATGGATGAAGATACTTGTACCCATGATTGAAATATGAGGGGATTGGATCATCCCTGGACTTCAGTCCTAAAGAGATCCGTAGATGTATGTCTTCGAGAATGAAGTCCTTGGTGGACATGAGGGGATTGGATCATCCCTGGACTTCAGTCCTAAAGAGAGTCGTAGACGTATGTCTTCGAGAATGAAGTCCTTGGTGGACATGAGGGGATTGGATCATCCCTGGACTTCAGTCCTAAAGAGAGCCGTAGACGTATGTCTTCGAGAATGAAGTCCTTGGTGGACTTGAGGGGATTGGATCATCCCTGGACTTCAGTCCTAAAGAGAGCCGTAGACATGATGTCTCTGAGAACAAAATCCTGAATGAACAGGTAAGGGGATTGGATCGTCCTCGGACTTTAGTCCTTTGAATTGAGCCGTAGACATGATGTCTCCAAGAAAAAAATCCTGAATGAACAGGTAAGGGGATAGGATCATCCTCAGACTTTAGTCCTTTGAATTGAGCCGTAGACATGATGTCTCCAAGAACAAAATCCTGAATGAACAGGTAAGGGGATTGGATCGTCCTCGGACTTTGGTCCTTTGAATTGAGCCGTAGACATGATGTCTCCGAGAACAAAATCCTGAATGAATAGGTAAGGGGATTGGATCGTCCTCGGACTTTGGTTCTGTGAATTGAGCCGTAGACATGAGGTCTCCGAGAATTGAATGATAGGACTGGATTGTCCCTGAGCTTCAGTTCAAAAGTTACATGATAGGACTGGATCGTCCCTGAGCTTCGGTTCAAAAAGTACATGATAGGACTAGATCGTCCCTGAGCTTCGTTTCAAAAGGTACATGATAGGACTGGATTGTCCCTGAGCTTCGGTTCAAAAGGTACATGATAGGACTGGATCGTCCCTGAGCTTCGGTTCAAAAGGTACATGATAGGACTGGATCGTCCCTGAGCTTCGGTTCAAAAGGTACATGATAGGACTGGATCGTCCCTGAGATTCGGTTCAAAAGGTACATGATAGGACTGGATCGTCCCTGAGCTTCGGTTCAAAAGGTACATGATAGGACTGGATCGTCCCTGAGCTACGGTTCAAAAGGTACATGATAGGACTGGATCATCCTTGAGCTTCGGTTGAAAAGGTACATGACAGGACTAGATCGTCCCTGGACTTCGGTTCAAAAGGTACATGACTGGATTGCATCATCCATGGACGTATGTCCTAAAGAGAGTAGGATTGATCACCCTGGAAAATGTTGATCGTATGATGATGATGCTGATTGATCGTATGATGACGATGGTGTTGATCGTATGATGACGATGCTGATTGATGACGTTGCTGATGATCATATGATGACGATGCTGATGATCATGTGATGACGATGCTGATGATCGTGTGATGACGATGCTGATGATTGTGTGATGACAATGCTGATGATCATGTGATGACGATGCTGATGATCATGTGATGACGATGCTGATAATCGTGTGATGACGATACTGATGATGTAGATGTTCCAGTAACTTCTTAAGTTACTGATGATGTTGAGAAAGATTCCAATGATTTATAGATGTATCATGTATGATGTTGATGACTCCTTGCTCGTGCAGATGCTGTTATAATATCCTTCTCGTTAAGGGGGAGTGTTAAGATATTGTAACTTCAAAGAATATTATATTTGTACTTTATTATTCCGGAGATGATTCATTCCTCCGTGAAGATCTTATTGTATATCCGGAGATGTTTATTCCTCTGTCGAAATGTGGTAACTTGGGTTATTAGACTTCCCTAGTGGGGGTCGGCCCAGTATGTGTTATGTGGGTCAAAGGGTTATTAGACCACCCTAGAGGGGTCGGCCCAGTCAGTTGTATTGGGGTATTTAACCCATTTGTTAAATACGAGCCTACATGTTTTGTGTAAAAGACAAGTTGGAGTAGTGTATAAATAGAGGAGGTGTATTCCTCATTTGACACACACTCAATCACTTGAGAGTGGCGCACTTGTGGAGGAAAGGTCTGCTATGGAGAAGGAGGAGCTTATGATCAGGGTTACATCTTTGTATATTGCTGGTCATCTATATTGAGGAAGCTTTACTAGGTTTTCTACCCCATGAGGGTTTCCCAGGATAAATCTGTGTCTCTTGTGTTTATGCTGTGCTTGTTATTTCTTCAGTGATCCTGTATATGCTATTATTGTGAAATGGAATGTAATGCTGCTATTTTCTGTCTTAGCATATTAAATCTTAACACTTTCCTACACAACAAGTTAAATTGCATGAATAGAAAACATCTCATAGTTTTCAGAACAAATTCTTACACATAAAGAAATATGTCATACAGTCATGCAATTGTCTTAGCAATTGCTTCAATACAACATTTATCCATATCCAGTAACTTTCTAGATGCCTTCCAATCTCTACCAGAACATTGTTAAGAGTGTGCACAACTCCCAACATGTCAGCAAAAAGGTTTCATTCTAGATAAGTAGCAATGGAATGTTGTAAAGTGCCATAGGCCACTTACCCATGCATATTAGTAGTATAATGTTCATCAATGCAATTATTATAATATGCATAATACACAACCTAATTCTAGGAACATCAGTATATACATTATTGAACAGTATTATTTAAGAAATGACAATTCAAATACTTATCTTTGTTTGTTCGTTGGGTGGACTCCCTCTGAGTCTTCGCTTCCTTGCAGGAGCTACTAGAGTCCTAATCTGAAGTAGCTTCTTCTACACCTTTTGTTGTGGAATGTAGAGAGATGGTCAACTCCCTCTGAATAGCTGCATCCTTGCAGAAACCACTGGAGTGTACTCCCTCTTGATCTTTGCTTCCTGTATTACTTGTCCTTGAACTTGTATTCATTCTCAATCCCTATGCATGCTTGTTAGTATCATCATTGTGTTATCCTCTAGGTCTCATACGTAATCAAACATTCATTAGTATAATCACAATAATCTCAAGCATGTATAGTCAGGATCATTTCAAACACAGATAATAATCATTAGTGTTCAAGGTTTCAGGGAAGTCTTCTTTTACTCATGCATATTCTTATTTGATCATAGGAATGTTTTGGTTAGTTAAATCATCAATCAAGATAAGAGATATAATATGCATAAAATCCGTGATTACTCAAACCTATACCTTCATGATTCTTCTGGTTAGTCATATCATCAATTACAATATGCATACAACCATGACTATTCAAACCTATGACTTCATGAATAATCATTATCAACCACACAACAGTATAAGATCCTAACACAAGGTAGGATTCTATCTTGATATAGGAAAAACATACCTGGATTAGCATGCTAGCTAGTTATGTCTAACATACTCACATGATGTCTTCTTGTTCTTCTTCAATTACTTGTGCTAGTAACCTGTATATCTCATAGGTTAACAATTATAAAACCAAGTTATACATACCTCGTAAATGGATCTTCTATGAGATGCATGAAAATGGATGAATCTTTGTTCTCATGTCATCATGATCATATGTTCTTGAACCAGAACATGATTTGTCTTTCTTGGTGTACCTTTCATGTTAGTAGACAACATAAACCTCATGCAACACCATAATGCATTAGTACAATCATAAGTGTCAACACCCTAATCAATGAATATTTTCTATCGTGCATTCATAATTTTATTAAGGTGATATGACAAGCCTAAAATTAAGATTGTACTAACCGTAATAACATGAAGACAAACATACCATAAAATTAATCATGAACAAATCTCAAAACATACCTCGATGAGTCATACCAGTCAAGATCGCTTGTAATCTTCTTATGTTAGCCCTTAGCCTCATCTCCCTCTGAAACAGGAACTTCTTCACTTATGCAGGTGACCAATCCATCTTCTTCTAGGATTAACCCAATCCACTTGATTTGCAAGAACTGGATATGAAGCTGGATTAGGGTTGTCAGAGAAACCCCAAAAATTCAAACTTTGAATTTCAAACTTCTAAAAGTATAGAAATATGCGCCTTGATGAGCTGATCACACTGGTATGCTTAGAATTTGAAAACTGCAAAGTTTCACTCCTCAAGTTTTCCTTTGAAACTTCCAGATTCACTAGACATGACCCCGAACTGGGGTTTGATGAAGCCCACTCTTCTGCCCCATCAAAAGGTTTGATCCAAAGCTCTAAGCTTCTATTTTTATGAGGAGCTTCCAGCCGTGGTCACAGATTTCAAAAATTCCCATTTTTGCAGAAGCCCTAATTTTCCACTTTTCTGATCAAAGTCCCAAACTAGGGTCTGATCAAGCCCGGCCTTCTGCCCAACCAAAAATTATGATATTGGTCTCTAAATTTTTATTTTGATGAGTAGAATCCAGCTGTGGTCTCTGATTACAAAAATTCCAACTTTTTTCGAAGCCCTAAATTCCGGAAGCCATGAATGAAGGTACTCAAAAATAATTCAGTTTTGACAGAAATATGTACCTTATTGTTTCTGGTGTAACTCTGAACTTTTCACTCCATAGGGTCTAAACAAGCTTCTTGAGATAGCCCGACCTGTTATCTTTCCATCCTGACAGGTCTGACCTCAATTGGATTCTCTAAGAGAGAGTTATGCCAAGTGTCGCAACATGACCTGTTTATGGGATAATACAGGAGAGCGAACTTGTACGGCGTGCCACGTGTCACTGTTTCAACTTCGGCCTCTGAAACATTGTTCTGAGATATCTCGACCTGTTATATTTCCATCCTGATAGGTCTGACCTCAATTGGACTCTCTGAGAGAGATTTATTGCAAGTGTCGTAACGTGACCTGTTTATGGGATAATATAGGAGAGCAAACTTGTACGGCGTGCCACGTGTCACTGGTTCAACTTCGGCCTCTAAAAACTTTTTATGAGATAGTATAGTCTGTGTAATACCTGTCACTTTTTACGAAATTTCATTTGGAGCTACCTAGCCCAAGTTATGACCTTTTTCCCAAGGTCACCTGATTTTGACTCAGATCTGGAAGAGGCAGAAACCCTATATTGTACAGATCATAAATCACAAATTACAACGAATTAGAGGTTATCCTTTGGACACAAGGTACATGGGTATTTAATCTTCGACCTGTAAATATTTCATATCCGAAAACTTCGCCAAATCGGATTTATAGCGAAAGTGCTACGATGACTGGTTTTTGCTATATCAAGCCCTAGCATCGTAAGTGCAACAAGTGTCATACATGCCATATCATGCCTTCTTTCAGGCTAGCTCTCATACCATGTTAAATTTTCAGAATTTAATTCAATCTGATCTAAGATCTTAACTGAGAGAACAACATGTACAGCATATCTACAGCATATCAATCATGGAGACAATAATGCAAGCACACAAGAGACACAAAGATTTACTTGGGGAAAACCATAAAGGTGAAAAACCCCAATAACTTCCTCAGAGATAGATAGAGCAATGATAGAACCCAACCATAAAAGATAGACATATCCTACCAGCAGATCCTCCTCCTCCATAAGTGCGCCACTCCTCCTTGAGTGCATGAGTGAGAAGTGAGTGATCAAATAGAGTGCCTCCCGCACTCTATTTATACTTGACTTGATTTGCCTTTTACATAAATCATGTATTCTCAAACTTAACCACATAACATAATGCTGACTGGGCCGACCCCCAATAGGGTGGTCTAATAACCCTTCGACCCACATGGCCGACTCCCAATAGGGTGGTCTAATAACCCTTCGACCCACATGACTTATACAGGGTTGACCCCAACAAGGTGGTCTAATAACCCATCAAGTATAAGTTATGACATTTACAATATAAATGACAACACTGCCGTATAGAGGAATAATACCATATCTATAGGAGTACATACAACATACATATATGAAATGCATTCCGAAGTTACATATACATCAACATTATCAACCTAGCAGTGCCAGTTGTGACTCTTCAAGTGTCAGCTCCTCATATTCTAAGGGAGAGCGCATCCTCCACGCGAGCTGTAACAGATTTCCACTGTAACGATCCCATTGAAGAAGAGCCTAGCTGCAATAGACAGGTGGCATTCCAGCTGTCGAGTCTGTTGATCCAATTGCTATCGGGACAGCAACATCCTTCAGATTTAACAGCACTATTCAACATGCTGTATCAGTTAGCTGTAACTGCGCAACATGAAGATCATAGATCTTAATTGCTACGCGATTTTTGTGGATCTAAAACAATCTTTCTTTTGTATAAATTCACAAAGGCTCTCGTATCCTGGGGTTGGACAATCATTACTTGTGTAAGCTGTAACAGAGCATTGAGGCTCATGATCTTCCATTAATAATATGAGAGCAGAATTCTTCACTTCTGAGTTTTAATTAGCTGTGAATCTCAACGTCTCTGTTAGAAGGCTAGGGCCCGCCTTCTCACAGAGATAGCCGATTTAAGTAGGTAGAATAGTTTAATTTCATTTATGTTGTGTGGTGTGGAATGTTGCAGACATTGCTGGTAGCTGTAACGGAGATTAGCTTCCTTGCTGGTAGTTTACAATTGCATCTTGAATAGCTGTAGCAGAGTGGTGTGACAGTCGATTGTGTAGGACAATTCAATTAATTGCATGTGTGTTTTAATCAGCTGTGACAGCCAAGCTCGATCCCAATCAATTTGTAGTTATGTATGCTTTCTAGGACTTCAATAATCATCAGTAGAGTTCAAGCTTGTATTTCAATTCTGGTTGCTATTGTATCTTTAATTGCATACATAGATTAGACAGATAATGATAGAGTTACAGTAGTCACTGGATAGATCATTTTGGTAAAGGTTGAATGTTGTAGTTTGATGATCATAAGGATTTAACTTCTTGCAAAAGTAATCTTGCTTCATTTCATTATTAGATCATTAAATTTCTGCATTGATTCTGTAAAAAGGATTGTTTCAACTGGGATTTGTAGATGTGTGAATTAGATTAGTTGCTTAGGGAATGAGCTAGCTGAGCATCTAGGTAGGATCATTACTTACATTCATTAATCAACTGCTTAATCTGTTTATGCATAGATTGTGCTTATTGCCTTTGAAATAAAAGACCTTTCTGGGTTTGACAATTTATATTGATCATTCTGTGTGTTAGCTTTAATTAACTGACATATAGAGTGCCCAACATTTTGGCACCGTTGCCAGGTATGGAAATAGATAGACAGAGTTAGTAGTTGGTTTCATTTGATTTTACTTTAGTTCAATTTTTTTTACGGCATGCATGAATACAAGAAAAACAAATCGGGAACCCCCTTTGAATACTAACATTGCAGGTGGAAGAGGTCGAGGTTGTAATGTAGGTCAGGGAAGACACACATATATTGATGAGATAATTGATAAAGTTGATTCTTCCACTAGACCACAGTGGAACTCTATAGGCAAGGGAAATTCTGTTCCTCCCAATCTTGAACATTCAGCATCCACAGTGGCGAATACAACGGGACCTTCAACTCCTGTTGCAGAAAGTAAACCTCCTGAAGATAAGGGAAGTGCTGTAGGTGCACAAGATAGAGAGGAGATTTATCATATTGACAGAACCAGAGTTACTAAAGAGCTGTGGTTGGAGACTCGCAGAATAGCAGAGGAAGAAAGAAGGCAAGAAGAAGAGAGGAGAAAAGAGGAAGAATCTAAAGCAGAGGAAGAACGCATAAAAGAGACTATTGAGTTTTGGACCAGAACCATGGCTGGTAGAGAACAGGGGGTGAGAATAAACATGAGGAATTCCAGGAGGAAGAAGGAGAAAACAATCATCCTAGTAATAAGGTGGCTACATTGGAATTCCCCATCCTTCAGACACCTAGAGCAACTCCTATGAAGAATATTTCACCATCAGTGCTCCCTAATTTTCATGGTAAGTCCTCTAAGGATCCTGATGAGTTTCTTTTTGAGTTTGATATCCTCTGTCGCAGCTATGATTACACTTCTAGTGCTCAGAAGCTGAAGCTATTCCCAGCCACCTTGAAAGGAAATGCTCTGTGCTAGTTCATGAGTTTGGGTCATGAGACCATTGCTACCTACGACCAAATGAAGAACACCTTTCTTTCTAAATATCAAGAATATTGCAGAACTAGAGACAGAAAGGAAGAATTGTTCAAAATGGTTCAGAAGGATGAAGAGAGTTTGGAAGACTTTGTGGAGAGATTGCTGTATAATTTGCAAAGATTTGGTCATGCTGAGATTGGCAAGGATGTTCTCAAGATCATCTTACTTTGAGGAATTAGGGAATATTTCCTTGATATGTTGAATCTGCTGGGAAAAGGGGATATCTCGAAGGAACCTTTTGAAAATATTTTTGAATTATGTCGAAGGTATTCTGGGGGATCCTCCCAAACCAACAAACGAGACAAGGACCGAGACCAGGATGTCTTTACTAGGACTCAGAAGTCAGCTAGTGGAGGTGCCAATTGGGAAGAAATAGGAAACATATTGGAGAAATTTAAAATAGACATGATAAGTTCCCTGTCCTCAGAGTTGGATGCCATGAAGGAAAAACATAAACAAGTAGTAGAAGATCTTACACTTGGAGTATTCTGTCCTAAATGTAGAAAGAAGCATCCACTGAAGGAGTTCCTGTTGGACAAAGCAGAGGTATGTAAGATATGTGAACTCGAGCATGAAACTAAGGAGTGTCCTTCATTACCTAAGGTTAAAGAAGTCCTGTAGGCATCTATTCCTGATGTAGAGCCAGCATACTTTATGGCACAGAAGAGACCATGGTAGCCTAGAAACCAAGGTATGAATCCATATCCAACATTTTTTCTGCATAATATGAATGGAATGAACAACATGCATAATATGAATACACAATTCCCTTCACATTATTCCAACAACCAGTGGCATCCATCTCAGAACCCAATGCAAAATCCTAATTCATGGACACCATGGCCACAGTAGTCAAACCAAGCTCCTTGGAATTCCAACTGGAGAAACTCTTACCAAGGAAATAACTTTTCCCATCACCAGACTCAGTATCAGCATCAGCAGTATCAGCAACCACATCTCCCTTTCCAGAACAATGTCGCACCCATGAATACACCACTTCAACCCTAGCTACCTGCATAACCTAACACGAACCCAAACAATAAAGCAGTCCATCAATTTGAGACTGCCAACATGCCTGCTTTTTCCATTACTTAGATTCCCTGCAATGATATACAATTACGATCAGGGAGGGTAGTGGAGCCTATTATCACTGTGGATGTGTCATCCCCAGTGATTGGAACTGGAGTAAGTCGGCACTATCCAACAAGCCCCATTATTGAGGATGCTGATACTCCTACTAAAGTAGCAGTTGAAACTCAGGAAGCAACACATGATCTGCCACAGCCTACACAGTTGAACAGAGAACCACCATATTCTGAACGATTGTAGATGCAGAAAATAGTGGAATAACCCCGATTTGATCTCGTGGGAGAATTGAAAATTTTATATGTTAAAATTCCACTATTACAGACCCTTCATGTTGTGCCTATTTATGCTAAGACAGTTAAATATTTGTGTGTTAAGAAACCAAGGAAAAGGCCCAAGGATCCTCCCACTATCCACATGCTGGGAAAACTTTCAGAATTAATAATGGGAAAGGCCCTTATGGCGAAGTATGATGACCCTAGGAACCTGACTGTTACAGTGCACATAGGGAACACACGGATTCCAAATGTCTTGGTGGATTTGGGCGCAGCTATTAATGTTATGACCATAGAGACTGTGAAGAAATTGGGACTCACTAATCTGCGGCCAACCCCTACTGTTTTGGAACTTGCTGATAGATCAATGATCAAGCCTGAAGGAATTTTAGATGACCTTGTAATCTCAGTGGACTCGTGGGAATACCCTGCAGACTTTTTGGTGTTATAGCCAAAATCTCAGTTGGGGGGACACGCACTGATCCTGGGAAGACCATGGTTGGCCACAGTTGATTCCTGTATTAGCTGTCGGTCAGGTTCTATGACTATTTCAGATGGGATTGAGATCAAGAATCTGACCCTATACCCTCCAGCTCGACCAAGCACAGAAGCTAATACTCCATTATGGGCATATTTGGAGGAGGAAGAGGGTGTTCAACCACTATTAACCATAGGGAGAGCCTTGACATTTAAAGATGAAATAGAGGATGATGCCATTAATAGTTTCATCAGTGAACCCACGTCAGTCAATAAGAATGTTTATTAGATCTTGGACAGTACCTTAGCTGCAACAAAACAAGAAAATATTACAGAAGAAACTCTGATCGGTGATGACAATGTAATTCCAGTACTTAAGAATTTGAAGAGTGTTCTAGTGGAAATTGAGCCAGGAAAAACATTGAATATCAATCCTAATCTGGCACCTAGTGAGCTGGAACAGCTAGTCACTCTATTGAAACATCGTAGGGGAGCTTTTGCTTGGGAGTACACAGACATGAAAGGAATTCCGTCTCATCTGTGCACTCATCACATCTATATTAAAAGTGACTCCATGCCTGTATGCCAACCCCAACGAAGGATGAACCCAAACCTAAGAGACATAGTGAAAGAGGAAATCCAAAAACTGTTGGAAGTTGGATTCATATATCCAATTTCAGACAGTTAGTTGGTTTCTCCACTTGTGACCGTGCCAAAGAAAAATGGGAAATGGAGGGTCTGTGTGGATTACAGAGAATTGAACAAGGCAACGCAGAAAGACCATTTCCCCTTACCTTTCATCGATCAGGTCCTTGATACCTTGTCTGGGAAGAAGTATTTCTCTTTTCTAGATGGATTTAGTGGATACAACTAGATTCAGATTGCTCCAGAAGATCAGGACAAAATAACTTTCACTTGTCCCTGGGGGACTTTTGCATACCGAGTACTTCCTTTTGGGTTGTGCAATGCACCAGCTACATTTCATAGGGCAGTGATTGGAATCTTTTCAGGAATGGTGAATGATTGCATGGAAATCTTTATGGATGACTTTACTCCATATGGTGACAACTATGAAGAAGCACTGAAGAGCTTAGAAAAGGTGTTGAAACGTTGTGAACAAAGTCAGATCTCTTTGAGAATTGAAAAGTGCCACATGATGATGAGTGAAGGCATAATGCTAGGGCACTTCATCTCTTCTACTGGTATCCAGGTAGACCCATCCAAAATCAAGGTAATTGAAAACATACCAACTCCTGGAACTCAGAAGGATGTGCGTAGCTTCTTGGGGCATGCTGGTTATTACAGAAGATTCATAGAAAAATTTTCCAAACTGGCTTCTCCTTTGTTCACTTTGTTAATGAAGGATGCATAGTTTATCTGGAATGATGCATGCCAAACAGCATTCACTGATCTAAAAAGGAGGTTGTCCACAACACCCATCTTAAGAGGACCCAATTGGGCTTTGCCTTTCCATATTTCTTCAGATGCTTCAGACACTGCCATTGGAGCAGTTTTGGGACAACAGGAAGGTAATGCTCCTTATGCTATTTATTATATTAGTAAAAATCTGTCTCCTCCTGAACTTAATTATACTGTCATAGAAAAAGAATTTCTTTCCATTCTTTATGCCATCAATAAGTTTAGGCATTATATTACTGGATATTCTACTTTGTTCACACTGATCATTCTGCCATCAAGTATTTAATGAATAAACCAATCACAAATGCTAGAGTTACTAGATGGTTGTTACTGCTACAGGAATTTGATATCACAATTATTGATAGACTAGGAAAGGAAAATGTTGTTGCAGATTTCTTATCTTGACTTACTAACAGTGATGATAATTTACCAGTCAAAGATTCCTTCCCTGACGAACATTTGTTCGCAGTATCAGTTCATTCCCCATGGTATGCAGATATTGCTAACTTTTTGGCTGCAGGTAAGCTTCCAGCACATCTGTCGAAGAGAGAAAGAAGGAAAATCATACAACAGAGTGCTAGGTACTGCTGGATTGATGGCCATCTTTTCTACACAGGGCTTGATTTAGAAATCAGAAGATGTGTTAGAGAGGAAGAAATCTTCAGCATTCTTAAAGCTTGCCATGATGAGCCCTGTGGGGGACATTTTGCTGACAAGAGGATAGGTCATAAAGTTTTGAGGATGGGCTATTTCTGGCCTACATTATTCAGGGATGTGAAGAAGTATGTTCAGGCATGTGATAGCTGCCAGAGGATGGGCCAACCCAACAGATTAGATGAGATGCCTTTACAGCCACAACTTGTGGTTGAACCATTTAATAGGTGGGCTCTAGATTTTTTTAGGGCCTATCAACCCTCCCTCAAAGCAGAAAGTTCATATCTTGGTTTGCACAGACTATATGACTAAATGGGTGGAAGCTGTAGCCTTAGTTAAGGCCAATGATCAGGCTGTGATTGATTTCCTGTATGAAGAAATTTTTACTCACTTTGGAGTACCCAAGGAGATCATTACAGATGGTGGACCACAGTTTGTATCTCACAAGTTGGAAGCACTGTTGCAGAAATTTCATATTCAGCACAAAATAACCTCACCATATCATCCACGGGCCAATAGGCAGGTGCAGAGCACAAACAAGGTTATTGAGGCTATTTTGACAAAAACAATGAAGAGCCATCGTAAATATTTGGTTGAAAGACTTCCAGAGGCACTGTGGGCCTATCGTACTACTTGGCGTAACACCACTGGTTTTTCCCCATATGAGCTAGTATATGGCAAGAACGTTGTTTTCCCAATTGAATTTGAAATTAGAACTTTGAAAACAGCTATTGAAGCAAATTTGGATTTATCAGAGGCTCAGAGGAATTGACTAAATCAGCTCAATGAATTGGATGAGAAGCGCACAGTTGCAGTGCATCATATAGCTTTAATCCAACAATAGCGCTCTAGATGACATGACAGATTTATAAAGAAAAGAGTCTTCCAGGAAGGAGACTGAGCCCTATTGTATGATTCACGGTTTAAGAGGGATTTTAAAAGCAAATTGCGCATCCGTTGGTTGGGACCCTATCAGATAAATCGGTTATTTGATAATGGAACAGTCCGGTTGATCACCATTGATGAGAACAAAGTACCATTATTCGCAAATGGTCATCGGCTGCGACTGTATCACAGGCCGATCTCAAGGGAGGCTTTTATTTCACAAGTTGCATCTGATCCAGAGTATCAGTTAGCACCAGGACAGGGATTTTTAAACCTTGTGAATTCCTAGAAGTTGCAGTTTCCACACATATTTTTGTATATAAATAATTAGTTTTTCTTTCATTCTGTATTTTATCTATTTTTATTTTTATTTTATTGCACTTGATCGGTTTGTTTTGAAGAACTATGTGCACGAACTTATTGGAGGAGTAGCAGCTGTGACGGGGCCAGACGACTACAGACACCCCATATTTGTTCCTGGTCTAATAAATCTCTCTGGAACAAATGGATATTTCATGGTATTTCACAGATAAAATTTTCTTATACTACAGTCTGATGCAGCTGCGACTCTATTGCATTTGCCCATTCTACCAAATTTCGCAACTGTGACTCCGCCACAATTGTCCATTCTGCCAATTTTGCAGCTGCGACTCCGCTACATTTGCCTATTCTGCCAAATTTCATAGCTGCAACTCCACCACAATTGTCCATTCTGCCAATTTCATAGCTGTGACTCTGCCACTTTTGCTCATTCAGTCAAATCCCATGGCTGCGACTCCGCTACTTTTGCTTATCTTTCTAAATTGGCAGCTGCTACTTCGCCATTTCTGTCTCATTTTTACTCCTTCCCAGCAGCTGCGACTCCACTAATTTTGTCCATTTCGCTAAATATAGCAGTTGAGACTTCGCAACCTTTGTCCTTTCTGCTAAATCTAGCATCGCGGCTCCATTCCTTCCACTTCATTATCGCTCCTTCCGTACAACTGTGACTCCGCCATTTTTCGTTTATTTTGCTAGATTTCACAGCTGATACTCCGCCAGTTTGTCTGCTCTCCGATTAATGATGCCAATAACGATGTGACTAGGCATCAGTTTTGGTGCTTGCTCCACACGGTCCAACCATGATCCACCACGAAGGAAAATTCGGATGCCTTGAGTAGCTGTCATCCTAGGTGGCAAGGGCCACGTACTTCGACACATGTGCATTTACATCCACCCGGACGATGGCCAGCCGCAATGATTAATTCATGGCTCAAAATCATAAACGCAAGGTACAGGTCCTATCTTTTACATGATTTGGAAAAGAATTAATACGGTAATAACGATTATGTCCTGTCATAACCCTCGATCAATGAACCCATTCGAATCACACTTTAAAGATTAAGTTAAAGGTCATAATTGTCATTTTTTTTTCCATCACCTTACTTGATTTTGCACCTGTTACTCCTATCTGCCAACCTCGTCACTTCCATAGAACGTTCATACTATCATAGACTAGCCTGAAACCTTATTCTTGAACCCCAACGACCCTTTGCATGTTCGTAAGCTGATACTCTCCACTTCTAAACCAGAAATTGTTGAGGTCTAAACCTTGAGGAGAGGTTAAAATGGGAAATCCAGTTAGACACGAACCTCTACATACAGACACTATGTGTGCCAATGCATAGGTTCTCAATATTTTTACAGCAGCAGGTTGGATGGCATATTTCGAACGGTTGAATGGTTTTCACACAGAAACCGCATTGCAATTCACCCTCAGCCTGACTGATACTCATGCAGAGGCCAGAGGACTGCGCGTGGATATTACAGAAGAAATCATAGCTGAGATTACTGGTTTGCCATGGTGGGAAAGAAGTCATTTGGGCGGAAAGTACATAATGCAAATGCAGTGAGGGAATTTCTGTTAGTAGGAGAACAGGTCATTCCAAAGCTCCGTGGGCTGGAACTGGCATCCTTACCACCACCCTGGAATCAAGTTGCAGTCTTTGTGAAGAGATATATTTCTTGTGGAGGTAGGTACCAAGTTGTTTCATTCTCTGAACTTCCCTTATTGTCTCATTTACGAAATGGTATCTTAGTAAATATACCATTCTATCTATTTAAAGCCCTACAAACCATGGCTGGCTATGCAAGAACTGCCCAGCACCTAGTTTCCTCCCTCACTAATCATGGTTTAATTAAATTATTGGTCCTAAGAGCCATTGCAATTTGTCATTTAACTTGGGAGCAATTTTTGGCTGGGGATGCACCAATCATACAACCTATATTCGAAGAGGGAGGTGTTGGTGAGGATAGTGAGGACCGGAGTTCCTCAAACCCAGTTGGGGGGGAGGTTGTAGTAACAGAAAGCCAGGCCAATAATGAAGGGGAAGTAAGTAAAGGAGAGGCTGGAGTAATAGAAAACCCTATAATTGAAGGAAGTGTGATGGAAACCCTGGATCAGGAGGTAGAAAAATTTGAATCTGTAATTGCAGAGGCAAGTACTCAATTGAAATAAGCTGAAACTGGAGCAGTTGTTGAAGCTGTGATAGTTGAAGCTGCAATTGCAGAAGTAGGGATTCGAAAGGAAGGATATCAGCCAGAAACAGTAGCAGAAGGGACTGCGGGAAGTCTTGGAAGTGGAGTCCTCTTAAAAAATAAGGGGCACCATTATTGAAGAAGAAGAAACCAAGGTGAACACCCCTGTGTCAAAGAAATGAAGAATAGAATCAAGAAACAGGGGTCATACACCCATGGCAGCAAAGAGGAAGAAGAGTCGGACTGTCAAAGCATCAGTAGCAACAAGTGGTGAGGAGCACCCAGTGGGATTGATGAGGAAAAGAAGAACTCAGTCAGCAGCAGCAATGGAAGCAGCAGAAGTAACTGTAATAGCAGCAGAATTGACAGGGACAACAACAGAATCCGATACAGTGGATGCCGTTGGGGGTAACAGTGGAACACCCCTATCAAAAATGACAGGAGAAGTTAAAGGGAATAGGGGGTCACCTATGTTAGAAGAAGCACATACAGTAGGGTTAGATATAGAGATTCCTATTTTGAACCCCAAATTGTCTACTGTTACACAGGAACCCTCTAGGGAAGAACCCCAAATCGAAAACCTCCTGTTTGAAAACGAATTATTAAAGGAGGAAGTGCAAACATTACGAAAGGAGTTGGAAAAGTGGAAGGGAACAACTGGAAGACAAGCAGAGAAAAATTTGGATACATTAGAAAATGTTGCAAATTTGCTGGAAAACCCATCTTTTGCATTTGAAAATGAGAAGTATGGGGAGACTGTTTTCCCAGAATGTGGACATATATTTTCTTCAGCAGGACACAGAGTTGTTGTCTTGCGACTTGCATCACAGATTCATGTACAGATAAAGGAGGTGGAAGAAGGAATACCAGGGATCGAATTGATAGAGGAGAATGAGCCAAGAATGGGAGAAATCCCTGATTTGAATTTAGGGGATGAAACGGTACAGTCCCAGCCATCAGGGGATACTGAGCTCCTTCAGGACTAGTCTTACCAGTCAGAAAAATCTAATAAAAACCAGATACAATCTCAGCAGTTCAAAGAATTTGGGGAACAGGGGACTGTTACACAAGAACCAGTACCCTTGAGAATGTTTAAATCTGCAACTCAAATAGCAACATTTGATGTGGAGAATCAGGAGGGAAACCGTGTTACACAAGAACCAGTGTTTCCAAAATCATTTGCTACAGTGGCAACACAAACTGAGATGGCCGAGATTGAAATGAAAGACTCGGGTGTTGTTACACAAGAACCAGCAACCCTAAGAATATTGAGTAAGACTGTAACACTGACCGAGGAAGCTGAGATGGACATGGAAATGAAGAATGTTGTTACACAAGAACCAGCATCCTTAGACCCCATGGCTGATAGTGCACCACATGCATAGACCATTGCAATCCAAATAGAATATGAAGTTGTCACAGTGCTGAGGCAAGACAAGGAAGTCATTCATCTAGATTCTGATGATGAAAAGGAGGTAGAAGACAGAAAGATTCAACGACTAGAGAAGAAAATTCTCTGGTTAAACCTTGAACTGAATAAATGGCTCAAATGGATTGAATAGTTCAAAGAAGGTATGATCCCTCTCCATGAGCATAGGAATTTCATTAAGGGACTAAGAGAAAAATGGGCTGAGGAGCTATTCTTCCAAAAAATTCGGTGGGAGAAAATCCAAGAAAAACTGGAAGGTTTGAAGATGCTTGAGTCCCTGCAGCAGGACAAAAACCAAATGTATAATCTTTCTATAGAATTGATGAGTTGTAGAGCTCCATCCCCCTCTTATCCTATCTTCCTCTATGAGCAGACAACCTTATTTAAATTGAAGGCTCTCGAATATGGAAGATCATTTGAGTTGGTAACAGCTGATCAATCTCTGGAGACTTTTTTGAAGAGTGACCTTGACGATCAGCATTTGTTATGTGAGTTATATTTGCATGATAGGGATTGCTATATTACCGTTCCATCTGACCCTTTACCTGTTCTTGGGGATGTTAAGCTGAGGACATTTGCCTCCTTTGTCATTAACCATGTAAGATGGAAGGATTCCTTCCAAACCATCCTCAGGAATGAGGAGAATTCTACTCTCTGGATTAGGGAGAAACCTCAGAATCCACCAGCATTCATGGCCATTCATGCTAAATCCCTCAGGGTTCCTTCAATTGCTCAATATTTTGGGAGTCTGTGAGATAAAATCCTTACTACATGTTTCCCAATGATTCTTAATATGTAGCAGGATGCCCTAGAAGGCAGTGAATATAGATGGTTGTACTCATCCTCATCTCTGAAGGAAATGGATCCATATGGCTTCGAAAATTTCAGGCAAGCCTTTACTAGGGTGCCTAGATATGTGCAGTGCATGCAGAGGTGTGGACCTTGGTGGATTGGTTTAAGATTTAAATTCCCCCTCATTTGGTTGCCTATAAGCAATTCTTACAGAACCAGTTATGCTCTAACATTATAAGAAGAAGAGAGTTGGTGGGAGCATTGGGTATATTGCTATGGGTTTGTCCCTCGAGGGGAGGCACCAGAATTTGCTTATAACATCACCAATCTCCACAGATTTCACTCAGATTCAGATTCAGACTAAGAGAGGTTGTTGCATGAGGACATGCAATTGGATAGTTGGGGGGAGATGTTGGGTCCAGGAAATGCCCTTTTGGGTACCTCTATTACACCTTTTTGCCCTAATTCCATCCTATTTTCATGAGCTATATCCATGTCTTTCCAAATCAATCTATAACATTGACAGGTATAATTTTCTATACTTTATTTGTTTTTATGCCTAAGATTGTTAAATATTATGGATCTTAGTCCTTGGTTTATACTAATTTATGTGACTTCATTTAGCCAAGGTCTAAAAGCGCAGGTGTATCAACCCAGCAGTGCCAGCTGTGACTCTTCAAGCATCAGCTCCTGATATTCTAAGGGACAACGTATCCTCCACGTGAGCTGTAACAGATTTCCATTGTAACAGATCCCATTGAAGAAGAGCCTAGCTGCAATAGACAGGTGGCATTCCAGCTATCGAGTCTATTGATCCAATTGTTATCGGGACAGCAACATTCTTCATAATTAATAGCACTATTCAACACGCTGTATCAGTTAGCTGTAACTGTGCAGCATGAAGATCATAGATCTTCATTGCTGCACGATTTTTGTGGATCTGAAACTGTCTTTCTTTCGTATAAATTCCAGAAGGCTCTTGTAGCCTGGGGTTGGACAATCATTACTTGTGTAAGCTATAATAGAGCATTGAGGCTCATGATCTTCCATTAATAATATGAGAGCAGAATTCTTCACTTCTGAGTTTTAATTAGCTGTGACTCTTGGCGTCTCTGTTAGAAGGACGGGGCCCGCCTTCTCACAGAGATAGTCGATTTAATTAGGTAGAATAGTTTAATTTCATTTATGTTGTGTGGTGTGGAATGTTGTAGACATTGCTGGTAGATGTAACAGAGATTAGCTTCCTTGCTGATAGTTTACAATTGCATCTTGAATAGTTGCAGCAGAGTGGTGCGACAGTTGACTGTGTAGGACAATTCAATTAATTGCATGTGTGTTTTAATCAGCTGTGACATCCAAGATCGATCCCAATCAATTTGTAGTTATTTATGCTTTCTAGGACTTCTAGTAATCATCAGTAGAGTTCAAGCTTGTATTTCAATTCTGGTTCCTGTTGTATCTTTAATTCCATACATAGATTAGACAGATAATGATAGAATTACAGTAGTCACTGGATAGATCATTTTGGTAAAGGTTGAATGCTGTAGTTTGATGATCATAAGGATTTAACTTCTTGCAAAAGTAATCTCACTTCATTTCATTATTAGATCATTAACTTTCTGGATTGATTATGTAAGAAGGATTGTTTCAATTGGGATTTGTAGATTTGTGAATTAGATTAGTTGCTTAGGGAATGTGTTGGCTGAGCATCTAGGTAGGATCATTACTTACATTCATTAATCAACTGCTTAATCTGTTTATGCATAGATTGTGCTTATTTCCTTTGAAATAAAAGACCTTCCTGGGTTTGACAATTTATATTGATCATTCTGTGTCTTAGCTTTAATTAACTGACATATAGAGTGCCCAACACATATGAACTTTGATATACAAATTAACGTAACATATCAATTGATATTGTTATGTATCCAAATGAAATGATAGCATTGGAATGAGAGTACTGGCATACAATAAATGGTGATGGGAAGGTTGTCAGTTACCAGCGAT
Source organism: Larix kaempferi (assembly GCA_027924585.1). Taxonomy (NCBI): domain Eukaryota; kingdom Viridiplantae; phylum Streptophyta; class Pinopsida; order Pinales; family Pinaceae; genus Larix; species Larix kaempferi. The sequence goes on from BSBM01000643.1 coordinate 1,314,329, forward strand.
ACGAAATCGGTGTTGGGATTGTGTTATGAGCCTGTATTAATGGCCATCCTTGATGTGTTGAATGACGAGGATTACAAGTTCCACGTTGATTGTAATTGAGTACAGAAAGGTGATTCGACCAGCCTTCACTTAAATGAAAGCTAAGCATTCGAGGATTATGATGGTGCCATGTAATACATATTCGTTGAAGTCCTTCCAAGCTGGACATTAGAACGATCCAGTGTGATCCTGTCGTGGCAATACCATGTGTATGAAGTGATAGTGTATTAAATGCTAGGGTTGTTCGACCCATCTCAGCCTCGATGGCACATCTGAGAACGTTGATTTTGATGAATTGGGACCGTTTGATTTCAATCCTAACTTCTGTCGTTGAAAGGGTTTATGAGTTTGGAAATGCTATTTAAAGTTTCTATTGTTTTGGTTTGTGGCCGACAGGCTGCCGAATTTTTTTAGGGTTAGCAAGTTCTTGCAGGAGGTCTCGACCTCGAGTCTCATGGATAGTTTATGAGTTGAAAAATTTAAGCCAGGTTTATGGCGATGTAATACGAAACCAACGTTTTGTTTTGAGTTGGAAACGTGTTGATGGTTTCGAACTCCTCGTTCTGAGTTCGTGTGAGACATACCAGCTGTAAATTTATGGAAGTTCCTCATCTCGTTGCATTAGAAATCTCGTCGTCCTTCTGGAATTTGGCAAGGCACTTGGTCTCTGCTTATGAAGGTAAGCTTCAATGAAGAGATAGTACTATGCTAATTGGATTTTTACTTCCTTTGTTTAAGTTATAAACAATGCCACTATCAATTTCTAAGCTGTGGTCGTTATATCAGTTGCAGGTTTCAAAGACTATAAGTGGGAAAGGGTTTGGAAAAGGAGAGCAATCTTCCATCCCTGGTAAGCTTCGAGTCTTTCCAAAAACCCTCGTAGGTGCTCCTGTCTGTGGTTGAAGTGGTTTGCAAGATTGAGTAACTGGTCCTGCCGTGACTCGTCATGGTTGTTATTGAAGAGCTTCGAACCACCATTTGGAAATCAAATGATAATTGTTCCTTCATTTTCGTGTCTTTCGTTTGGTTATAAGATCCTTGGTTTTCTATCTTGTTGTTTAAACTTCTTTGACGAAGGATATTCATCTCTATGCTCTGGTTTTTGTTTTGATACTTAAAATTCTACTCACATGGGAATGTACTTCTCGGCTTTGTGAGTTCAGAATTTAAGGAAATGAAACCCTATTCAAAATCGTTTGAATGTTTTGTAAGTTTGATACTGGGAAATACTAATCCCTCATTTTTTAGTATGGAACTTGTAATAGTGGAAACGTTTGATCGTTCCACCTGTTGATACATTAATGTGGAAAATTGTTGGATCCGAGGCTTGTTTGAACTGTGAATGAAGCTCATTTTCTCGAACTGTTAAACTGTCGTTTACATCCAGTGCTATTTGGTTTGGTTTTTGTGTAATAAGATATGTCTGTTGCGCTTGTTTTCAAACATCATGAAAACTGTAATATTCAGGCAACGATAAAAAGAAGCCTTGTTTTGTTGTATGAATAAAGGTATTGGGCTATGCCCAGGTCGATGATTATCAATGTTTGCAAACAATGTATCAAAATAAAACTTTGCAAATACGAAATGTAAACCGGGCTTGTATGAAACAACTTAATGCTGTAGATTGATGTTGTAATAATTCGAGCTAGGGTTGTGTGTACTCTGTCGTAGATTTATAATGTATGATGTTTTAAATGGTATTCAAGTGGTTGCAAAGGAAACAAATGGTTATACCCTAAATCATGTTTTGTTTGAATAGATACTAAAATTTCGAAATGAAATTTTAAAGAAACTTCGGTTGATCTGAACCTGTATAGGTTGTAATGGTTTCTATTTGTAAAATGATAAAATGGAAATCGAAGACCTAACTTAGGGTTTTATAAAAACTAAGTTTTATTTTGAAATAAAAACAATTCATAATATGTATAGTTTATAATATAGATGAATGAGATGGAAGGCATCGAAACAGGTTTAATATGTTTTCAATAAAGCTGGATAATAATCTTGAAAATATTAAAAGGAAAATGAAATCAATGTGTATTCGTGCAATGTGAAAACTGTGTGATGACTGTTATGTACAGTTTGTTATGATGTTCATATTCATTTATCTTGCAGCTATGTTATGGTATAAAAATATATGATTTCTATCCTTTTTCCTTTGTACATAATAATAATAAAATTGATGCAATGCATCTGTACATGAATTAAACATTATTTGTTTTTCATATAACTAAGGGAACATTACATATATATAATAAATATTATACAGAAGTTTCTACATCTATTAACTATAGGGAAGAAAACAATAAACATATAAATTACTATATTTATCTATCGAATTTAAATGGCAATTTGCCTATTTTATCATCTATTCTTAATTTGCATATCTATACTGGAGTATGATGCACAAACATCATGGGGAAAAATATAGATATTGGTTTATCAATTTCAATTCATCATCTTAAACTTTAACTTTTAGACTGGAAATGAATCTAGAATTAATTTCTTTTTGAAACAGAAAACAAAAAAAAATACTAACTATATAGAACAGAATTACTAGCTAAGATAAAATAGAAAATTTGTAGAACCTAGATAAATTTGTAGGGCAACAAACAGCCCAAGAAGACTGTTCCACCCAACCAATTCCTGAAAACAATCAAGTACTGTCTTAGGACCCCCGAGCCTGTTCACTGAACCACCACGAGGAAGAAACTCAGGAAATAGGACTTCTTCTTGCAGTAGCAAATAACTTCTGAATCTTCAATAGCTAACATTCTAATAGACTTGCACCAGTATCTTTGGTTCTTCTCAGCAATATGCAGACTTAAGATTACACTCACCACTAGCCTCCCTATTTGAATCTCTCAGTGATCACCTGATGCACATGAGGAAAATATTCTATAGAAATATTGATTAAGAGTTGCCTGCTCAATTCGAATTTGCCTTTATAGGCTGCCTAGGCCTTTTCAGATGTTACTGGGTCATTACATGAGTTGCATGCTCACTCCCTCCACCCGGGGGATAATGCCCTCTTTTTAGGGGTAGTTTTCCCATAACCAACAGCTAGTGGTGTGATGCAATTGCTGCCATCTGGCCCATACCTTCCAATAGCTTCCATTCCTCCTAGTGGGTTAGTGAACACTCATTTAACAGTCCTCTTGGGTGTTTGTCTCCTAATTTAATTTATTTAATAATAATATTCAGTAATTACATTCATCCATGATCAAAACTGATCATAATTACAAAACTTTGTAATTAAATTTAACATAAAGTATTTTGCAAATAAAATAGTAATTTTTAGAAATTTGGGTAGGTGACAGTAGACCACCATTTCCCAAGTGCATACAAGCATCAAGTGACTAATCAAATCTGCTACATTGACATAGGTGAGGATCCCATGTCCTATAATGCTACTCCAAAAGGATTTAAGATGCATCAAAACAATAAACCATGTGTCCTTTCATCCAAGAAGTGAATGAAGAACCTCCACTAAAATTTGAACCAAGTAGGGAGCAAAGAAAATAATGAGCCTTCAAGGGGGCTCACATAAGTACCATTTATGCATCCATGGATATGTGTATCATCAAGAAAGAAAAAAGGATGTTGATGCCAATGTAAATAATAAGGTTCTCTATTCATGTCATCATCAAAAGGAGAGATAGGAGTTTCATACTCCTCATGTGGCACCATTAGAAAAAAACCTTTCACCCAATTTTCATCCCAAATTGATGTGGTTGAAAAAGAAGTAGGGGGTGATGAATTATGAACCAAACTTAACTCTTTGCAACTCTTACCCATCGAAATATTTAATTCATCTTATCCATAATTGGTTGGTCCAACTATTGTGAGATCATGTGCCTCCTCCAAGGATTTGCAACTCTCTCCATGAGGAAATTCGTAATCCCTCTGAACAAAGACAATTGCCCATATTTCTTCTTGTTTGAGTGTAGCATATTCAAGTACTCACATATCAACATGTACCTCATGTTCCACCATTACATGAGGTTCCTCCTTTGTGACACAAATTATTTCATCCATTTCCTTCATTTCCACGAAAGGAGAACCACTGCTCCCTCCTATTGCCAATTTGCTTCCAAATTGACTATCCAACAATTCGAACCCTTGCATTAGTTGTTTTTCATGTCTTCAAATAATGGTTTCAAGAATTTTCTAAGCTCCTCATTATCCTCTAAGGTTATGTTGTTGCTACAACCTGACCCCCAATTTTTTTGAAAAATTGTGGGGCCCCTCCTTTTCTCTTAAGAGAGTTTTTTGAGTTTAAGTCTTCCTAGAAAATCCTACTTTCAAGCTTAGTTTTTTTCAAAAGGATCGAGCACATAATGTTTTTCTCACCAAGTAAAACTCAGTATTTTGCACTGAAACGATCGGTGGAACTCATCCAATTGAATCGAAAGGGTCGGAGTTGTATTTTAAGTTTTGAACACCTTTTTGTTTCGGCGATACTCGATGCGTCGAGCCGAAACGGTCAGAGGAACTCGGTTAAAACTGTTGACACGGTCGTGTCTCCTTTACTTAGTTTTTGAAGTACACTATTTCGGCGTAAAAGGGCCTTTCGTTGAAGAAATTTTCCAGGCCGTGATACATTTCAGTGAAGCTCAAGATCTTGCACCGAAACGGTAGTCGTCGATCCATGAGATAAGCCGACAAGTCCAAAGCAAAAGGAATCAAAAGAGGATTTAAATGTTTCGAGGCTTCCGCAGAACTCAGTTAAAACCGTCAAAATAGTCGCGGGCGAGGAAACATAACTTGCAAAAGGGTGCCGATCAAACCTCATCAAAGCCTTTGTTGGCACACTTGGGGTTTCCCCACCGACGTGTGTCGTGGAAGTTGAATGATCCATGACGAAACAATCGGCGGCGTTCTTTTAAGTAGCGGAGACACAAAAAATACGAAACTCACCAAAACGGGGTTGGCCATAAGTGACCCCGCCAAACCCCATTGCTTTACATTAAAGTGCCACCAACCGCACCCACTTCGTTTTTAATGCTCCATTTGCAAGGGTTATTTAGAGGGCTTGGAGTCATTTTTTATTTTTTTTTACTTTGCGAAAACATTGTTTCAAGTCTGTTTGTCTCCTCTACCACTAGCTGAATGCCAAGCATCTTAATTCCATCGAGCTCTACATCTAGTCAACAATCGCTAGGTAGGCCATCTTGCGCCATCTTAAGTTACTCTCATTTTTTTTTGGTAGTTGGGAGGGGGGTTTATATGCCGTTGACCCTGTCCTACCACCGGTTTGTCCATGCTCTCCTGACCTGTGGAGAGGTAAAATAGCTTGAGGTTTTAGTTTTTTTGTAGAAAATAGTTTTTGAACTTCACCCACTTGCAGGTTTCTCACCTCACCGGTCACCCTACACTTTCGAACAGCCAGAGGGCTTTCTGTTCGTCCTCGTTCCTTTAGTTGACCTAACCGCGGTTTGGTATGATTTTGGCCACAGTTGAAAGTTGTTTTTAGGTGCTACCGGATGAACACAGTGAGCCCTTTTCAGCCACAAAGCTAACATAGAGTTGTAGTAGCCAGCCTATCGATAACGAGTTCACAGACGTGAACCATGTTGTCCATTACCAATGAACACTGACCAGATCACATTCTTAAAACTCACACTTCTCTCTCATTTTACCAACTGAACCTAATATTTGCATTTCGCACAGTAGCTTAAGCTAATACTTTGATTACTGGTTCAACCATCATCCTAGGTTGCATTCAGATTTTACATTTAGCAGCTAATTGTTTTTTTTTTTGGTTAAAATAGTTGGTAGGGTTAATGGGAATTAGTTTACATATGTTTTGGTTTCCCACCTGCACATTGATAAACAAAGCACAAAACTTGACAGCATGATAATGGTGTTTTGTTCAACTCTGCCTACCACTTGTAATATAAAAGAAAATGCTTGATTAAATTTTGTTTGAATTATGCTTATACATGGATTTATTTTTATCAGAATTTGAAAAATGACAAAGAAGGGAGCCAAGAGGAAATCTAAGGTAGTTGATTCAGGGTCAGATGTCAAGATTATATTGGAAACCAAGGTAGAAACCGTGTTTGAGGATACTAAGGAAGTGACAGGGATTCTCCCTGAATTCAAATGGGGAGAATTATACCAGATGATCCGGGACCAGGATGTTCTTGGTGCGGTTCTTGAAGAAATGGTCTTATATCATAATATCAAGAAATCTGGCATCACGAAAGTAGCTACATGCCTAGAGCTTTTTCCTTGATCAGAGGTCAATGGGTGGATTATATCACAAGCTAATGTCGCGTCAAGGATCATGTCAGACAACAAAGGAGAAGCATTTTCCTCGTTCCATCCATCTCACATAGAAGCAGCGTACAAATTACCATACGCTCAGGTCCTGCTAACTGAAGATTGGATTAAAGGTCTTAACATGGACACTCTTGAGTATGCTAAGAAAATATTAATACCAGGAAAGCAGCTGAGGCAGAAATCAAGTGGAGAGTATGAGTGTCAAATCCTGAGGACCCCCTTTAGGATCATAGCCCTGATGCTAAGCAGGATTTTCAGCAGGGAAGACGGGACTATCTACAAATTAAATTGGATACCTCTAATTCACCATGTAGCCTTCAATGGTAGAGTCTTTAACTGGGCAGACATCATCTCAGACAGTCTGTCATCAACAATAGTGTTTGCAAAAGGAGGTTTGACCCAGAAGAAGGAAGAATGTTACATGTCTTCATACCTCGTAGATTGCATTTTATCGAGGCACCTGTTCCCCAAGTTGGGCTGCATCTAGAACGGAACTGAATCCCCAATCTATGTTGCTTATAAGATCTTGTGGGACCATAAATACAAATTTTATTATAAGCTCATATGTGAAGAATTTATCATGCCTCTCTATGAGTTGATTTTCAACAAAGAATCAAACTGCTTATCTGAAAACGCCATGGCATTTTTAGAAGAGTATGGGAATTACTATTTTTCACAGGAGGGAACGTATCTCAGGATGTATGGAGGTTCCCGACCTCCATCCCTTTTTTCCAAATATGCAACTGATTATGTGGTTCACAAAGAAGAAGTTAGGAAAGTCTTCATAGATGGGATTGGTGGTTTCTTGCATGATTGTAAAAAATCTTCATTCCCACCATTTCCTTTCTGTATCGGGGCATACAAATTCTCAAAAGTTAAAACTGTTGAAGCTTTTGTTCAAGAATTGGAATCTTTCCATTTTGGCGAAAAGCATTTCGCAATCAATGACAACATCAACAAAGTTTCCGAGCACTGTGGAGAAATCAAAATACATTTTGACTATCCCAATTACTTTAACAAAGACGAAGAAGTATTCAGAAGAGCTAGCAATATGACTGAGCTCAACAATCACTTTCATCCCAAAGGTAGAGCCAGTTCCAGCACTACTGCCAAAGCTTCTAAGAAGATAGAATTACAAAGGCAAATAGAAGAAGCCATATCTCTACAATTAGCAAAGGCAAAGCAGAGGCTAAAAGAGGAGACTGAAAGAATTTAGAAAGAAGAAACCGACAGAATTCAGAGAGAAGAAGCTGAAAGAGTTAGGAAAGAAGAGGATGAAATTATTCATAAAGAGGAAGCTAAGAAGTTGAAAGAAATGAGAGAGAGAACAGAAAAGGAAGCAGCTGAACAACAAAAGAAAAAAGAGGAAGAATAAAAGTCCAAGAAGGCTATGGAAATGGGAATCCTAAGCATGCAGAGCATGGACACAGACCCACCCCAAGTATCCAATGAAATAATCATAGGATGCCACCTCCCATTGATGGATCTCGGAATCATGCCCTTTAACCTGTCAAAGGAGCACACTGTGGCTCAATTGGACACAATCGTCTTTGACCATAACAGAAAAACCATCTTAAAGAGAATGGAAAAGAGACTGAAAGTGGGCTCCCAAAAGGATGTCGTCACTGTATAGGAGAGCACCATCCTAGAGGGTACACACAAAGACCCAAAATTCATGGCATCTGTCAATGTAGTTGTTACTCAAGAAAATGAAGATAATATTAACAAATCGATGAATGATATTGAGCGAAGCAAAGGGAAGGTGATTAAATTAAAATGTAATCTGGTGAAGGAGCGAGCAAAAGGGACAGAATGGAAAAGGAAACATGACACCCTTCTATTCGAGAAAGAAAGAATAATGAATGAATACCAGAGCTTGGATGAAGAAAAGGAGGCATTAAATGTACAGTTAATGATATTGGAAGGTGAGAAGAATTATCTTGAAGCTCAAACCACTTAGCTAGAATCAAGGGAGTCAACTTCCAACCAACGGGTTGAAGGATTAAAAGCTGAGTTAAAGGAGTTAGAAAAGGAGAAAGAATCTTTAACAGGACAACTAGAGTTGGAGGACAAAAGAAAGCTAGATATGTCTCCATTCTGTGATCAATCCTGTAAAATACAAGAACAAATATATCCTTCTCAAGTGACTCTCACAGAGAAGATATATAAGATGAAGCTAATGATGGCAAGAATGGACGAGATAACTGTTGAGTCACAGGAAGTCAGACAAAAGCTGTGTGAGGTTGCAGAAAATATCAAAAGCCAAATGGTATGGAGAGAGACCAACTTTGAATACCCTAACAACTTTGCTTCCTAAGATAGTAGCGGATTTGAATTTAGAAATGGAACTTTTAGAATTTTGCAGGAGGGCTTCCATAAAACTGAATAATGACATCCTAAATACTATGTAGAAGTGTCAGGATTTTTATGGGAAAATCCAACAAGTTCATGAAAAGTGTCATCTCTCTCTGCTCTCGCCAATGAACGAACTTCCTTCAATAGATATACGTATGACAGAGTTGCAGAGTGGATTACAAGGGGAGTTAGAATACATCAGAAAATTGGATGCTCTCACTCAGGAAGACATCCGCCATTTTGTAGGGAAAACCTATATACATTCATATTTCCTGGAAGATAGTTGCACAGCAGCAGTAGTAGGGATGGTGCAGGTTGAGAATCAGTTGTCATATCATGAAGTATCTTTGCAAGTATTGGATCCCAGCAGGCTTAATGTCATCATTGAAGGAGCTAACGCGTGGGGGGAATATTCTTCTAGTTTAGTTGGGTCCACACAAATATGAATTTGTAAATATCTTTTATATTTTCTGATGTAAGCTCTAGAAGACAAAATTTTGAGAATCTTAGGGTTAGGGTAGATGAAGAGGCACTAGAAGACAAAAAAAATTTAAGATAAATAGGAGAATAGAATAGATAAGGAGGACTTTTGCTGGTACAATAGAGTTGGACTATTTTTTTGTAAGAGAACTAATTTTCTACTAAATAAAAAGGATCCGTTGCCTGGGAAAAGCTGGTGCAGAGATTTTTGCATGGAATTTTTGGAATGTTAATGTGGAATTACTTTTTCTTTAATTCATAACTCAAACTGAGATCATTCTAACTTTCTTGAATTACTTCATGGTGATGAATTATTTTTCTTTCTTTGCAATTGTTTATGTGTTAAATGAGTAATAATTTGCTTCATCATATCAGAGCTATCTTTGATATTCTTTACGCTGTAAATGTGATTAGTGTGTTGAAACAACTAGTTGTGAGACTTTTATGAACATTTCCAGTTTATTACTCTTAATTCAATCTTGCTCCCTGTAGGGATAGGATAGTTAGATTAGATTAATTTAGATTGGGAATAAATAGATAATTGATAAGGAAGGAGCGGTAAGACAAAAGGTAAGAACCCGCGCATCGCTAGTGTGGTTCATTCATGTCAAGTATATGCATTTAATTAGGGCACTTGCATCTCATAATTAAAATAAAATACATAAACAGTGGATCGGGCCGCAACTGGTAAAGAACTTAAATAATCACACACACGGTAGTCGAACCATTAACCGGACAAATTCCCCCACACAAAATGGTGAGCTATCTAATTGGGTTTGCTTACCGGGGAGAATCCCTACTATTGTTGCTGCGAATCTTGAGGCCTCAATAGGTTCCTTTCTCATCCTTACTCATGGTTACCAAAAAATGCACTTCTTCTCCTACTTCTTCCCTTTCACCAAAAGTACTTTCAGTTTCAGTTTCTAAGGGTGGGGGATGATTTATTTGAATTCTTGTCCTCATGAATGCTCATCCACATCAGGTTCAAGGACCATTCTATGATACCACTTGTAGTGTCCATTTTTAATAAATTTGGAAAAATTGGAAAAATTGGAAATTTTGGCCAATTCGACCCTTAGACTACTATTGACCCAAATGGCTCCAAATTGGTTCTGAATGTGTTTGTAAGGTATTAATACATAAAATGGTGACTGATTTATTATTGGGCACTCTCAAAATACTTCTGCAACATTCAATTATAATCAGGTAAAGATAGGGCAATTTACCATTCAAATCGAGGTTCAAATTCCCCAAGGGTAGTGGTCAAAGATGGATCTCCAAATGCTGTACGAACTTCCCAAATTTTAGAAAATATACATGGTACTATTAAATTACTTCAATGGGATCCCAAATACATCATCAATCAGTTCCTAAAGGATTCTATAACTACCATAAATCAGATGTTTGTATACTAGCTTTAACATAGGGGGAAATGATAGTAATTCTTCACAAATGGTTATGAAACTTGAGAATATTGCTCCAAATGCTTGTATAATGAATATGAAACTTCTTAATAATATTAATGGTGCTCCATAAAACAATAATATATCATATTTTGACTAAACCATTCGAATTTGATACCACTTCAAGTGCTTATAACAAGGTATTGCAAAAATGGCACCATTTAATCATAGTTTAGAATGTGTACATAAAATATCTTGGAGTTTCGATCCGAAAGTATTATGAGTAGTAAATATAGAGTATATATATCATATTAAAAAAATATGAGGCCTCAATATCTATTTCAAAGATATCATTACCTCACCAAGTGCCCCCCTCCTCTAGGAGCAAGAATATGACAAGAAATGGAAGAATAGTTGTAGAAGCAAGCTGAAGGAGATGTGGTCATGAGCTGCACTGTAGATTCAACCTGCAACAAATGACTCCATTGTAGCTCCAAATGAAATTTTTGAATTGACCCTTTAATTACCAATTAGGATGGGAATCTTTCACCCTCAAAATTGGTACTAAGGCAAGTAGAATAACACTCTACTAGCTCTCCTCTCCAAACGAAAAATGTAAAATGATCAAAAGCCACTCTCCTTCTTTGTTCTTGAATTTTATAAAATTCCAAAGACTCCTTAGCTCTAATTCCATCCATGGGATTCATGCCAACTCGAATTGGGAAGAGATTCCAATGTGTGCCACTTGTCCCTCCATTCCTAGCCTCCTCCTTCACTCAACTCGAATGGATAACTCTTTGGCTTCCATAACTCCCTTGTGCACCCTCTTGGATGATATTTTTATCCATGACATTTCATATATGTAATATGTTATCCATCAGTTCTAATTTGTGTCATAGGTGTCATAGCATCTTCAACATTGTTGTCATAGAAACTAGGGAATCTAGCCCAAGTGTCACAATATCTCTCAAATGCCTCTTCCTCTTCCATGGGAGTTACTCTTACACTCCGATTAGACCTTCATTGATTCATTCCAAGTATATTGAATTTCCAACTCCCCAAGAACATTATACTCCACCTTGGATTCGAATGGGTGAGAATAGGATGCCATGTGGCATGAGGAATCTAGCTTTGTGTGGGTCCCACACTACCAATGTGTCTCCATGACCAAGTGCCACCTTATTTTCCTATCATAAATATTTATTTAACCCCTTTTAATATATTTGTGTCAATATAATGTCCATTTGGTGTTTATTATCTCCCTTATTAAAAATCCCAATGTTTCCACCCCAACCAAGGAAACTAGTAGATTGGTGGAATTTTCTCTTTTGAGATTTATTTGAATGGCGACATTACAGTCCTTCCCACCCAAGATTGCTTGTTCTCAAGCAATTTTGAACATGGATGTTGAAGAACCTGCTTCCTTTCAAAAAAAACTCTACCAAAACTTTCTTTCCCAAAATGTTTTAAACCAATGAGACTAAAAATTATTCCAGGGTCCCATTGCTTGTATTGCACTCCAACAATTAGGAGTGCTCTCCAACCCATACCATTAGGAAAGAGAATTCACGTATCCCATTTCCTTGTATGCATTCTTCCAATCATCATAAGTACAAAAGATAGATCATCAAAGTACATAGAATCATAATAAAAATGTACATGAAGGAGGTTCATCATCAAAGAATCATGAAAATGCTTATACCTCCAAGAAAGTAGACCACCATTTGCCAAGTGCATACAAGCATCAAGTGACTAGTCAAATATGCTCCAATGACATATGTGAGGATCTCATGTCCTATAATGCTTCTCCAAAAGGATGTAAGATGCATCAAAACAATCAGCCATGTGTCCTTTCATCCGAGAAGTGAATGAAGAACCTCCAATAAAATTTGAACCAAGTGGGGAGCAAAGAAAACAATGAGACTTTAAGGGGATCACATAAGTACCATTTATGCTTCCATGGATATGTGTATCATCAAGAAATAACAAAGTATGTTGCTGCCAATGTAAATAATACTGTGCTCTAGTCACGTCATCATCAAAAGGAGATATAGGAGTTTCATACTCCTCATGTGGCACCATTAGAAAAAAACCTTTCACCCAATTTTCATCCCCAATTGATGTGGTTGAAAAAGAAGTAGGGGTGAGGAATTATGAACCAACCTTAACTCTTTTCAACTCTTACCCATAGAAATATTTAATTCATCTTCTCCATAATTGGCTGGTCCAACTATTGTGAGATCATGTGCCTCCTCCAAGGATTTGCAATCTCTCCATGAGGCAACTCATAATCCCTCTTAACAAAGACAATTGATTGTCCTTCTTCTTGTTTGAGTGTAGCATATTCAAGCACTTGAATATCAACATGTACCTCATGTTCCACCATTACATGAGGTTCCTCCTTTGTGACATCAATTCTTTCATCCATTTCCTTCTTTTCCTCGAAAGGAGAACCACTGCTGCCTCCTATTGCCAATTTGCTTCCAAATTTACTAGCCAACAATTTGAACCCTTGCATTAGTTGTTTTTTCATGTCTTCAAAGAATGGTTTCAGTAATTTTCTAAACTCCTCATTATCCTCTAAGGTTCCTTTCTCATCCTTACTCATGATTACCAAAGAATGCACTTCTTCTCCTACTTCTTCCCTTTCAGCAAAAGTACTTCCAGTTTCAGTTTCTAAGGGTGGGGGTTGATTTATTTGAATTCTTGTCCTCGTGAATGGTCATCCATATCAGGTGCAAGGAACATGCTCTGATACCATTTGTAGTGTCCCTTTTTAATAAATTTGGAAAAATTGGAAAAATTGCAAATTTTGGCCAATTCGACCCTTAGACTAGTATTGACCCAAATGCCTCCAAATGGATCAAATGATTCCAAATTGGTTTTTAAGGGAGGTATTAAGACATAAAATATTGACTGATTTATGTGTGGACACTCTCAAAATACTTTTTAAACATTCAATTATAATCAGTGAAAGATAGGGTAATTTACTAGTCAATTCGAGGTTCAAATTCCCCAAGGGTAGAGGTCAAAGATGGATCTCCAAATGTTGTACGAAATTCCCAAATTTCAGAACAGATACATGGTACTATTATATTACTTAAATGGGATCCCAAATACATCATCAATCAATTCCTAAAGGCTTTTGCAACTTCCATAAATTAGTTGTTTGTATACTAGCTTTAACATAGGGGGAAATGATAGTAAATCTTCACAAATGGTTATGAAACTTGAGAATATTTCTCCAAATTCTTGTATAATGAATATGAAACTTCTTAATAATATTATTTTTTCTCCATAAAACAATTATATTAAAACAATTATATATCATATTTTTACTGAACCATTCGAATTTGGTACCACTTCAAGTGCTTATAACAAGGTATTGGAGAAATGCCACCATTTAATCATAGTTTAGCATTTGTACATAAAATATCTTGGAGTTTCGATCTAAAAGTATTTTGAGTAGTAAATACAGAGTATATATATCAAATTACAAAAATATTTTTCCTCAATTTCTATCCCAAAGAGATCGTCACCTCACCAAGTGTGCCCCTCCTCTAGGAGCAAGAATATGACAAGAAATTGAAGAATAGTTGTAGAAGCAAGATGAAGGATATGTGATCATGAGTTGTACTGTAGCTTCAACCTGAAACAAATGAATCCATTTTATATCCAAATGAAAGGTCTGAATGGCCTCTCCAATTACCAATTAGGATGGGAATCTTTCACCCTCGAAATTGGTGCTAAGGCAAGTAGAATAACACTCTACTAGCTCTCCTCTCCAAATGCAAAATGTAAAATGATCAAAAGCCACTCTCCTTATTTTTTCTTGACTTTTATAAAATTACAAAGACCTCCTTAGCTTGAATTCCATCCATGAGCTTCATTCCAACTCGAATTGGGAAGAGATTCCAATGTGTGCCACTTGTCCTTCCATTCCTAACCTCCTCCTTCACTCAATTCAAATGGATGACTCTTTGGCTTCCCTAAGACCCTTGTGAGCCCTCTTGGAGGATATGTTTATCCCTAACATGTCATATATTTCATATTTCATTCGTCAGGTCTGATTTGTGTCATAGGTTTCATAGCATCTTCATCATTTTTGTCATAGAAGCTAGGGAATCTAGCCCAAGTGTCTCAATATCTCTCAAATGCCTCTTCCTCTTCCATGGGAGTTAATCTTCCACTCCAATTCAACCTTCATTGAGTCATTCCAATTATATTGACCTTCCAACTCCCCAAGAACATTAGAATCCACCTTGGATTCAAAGGGGTGAGAATAGGATGCCATGTGGCATGAGGAATCTAGCTTTGTGTGGGTCCCAGACCACCAATGTGTCTCCATGACCAAGTTCCACCTTATTTTCCTATCATAAATATTTATTTAACCCCTTTTAATATAGTTATGTCAATATAATGTGCAATTGGGGTTTATTAGCTACCTTATTCAAAATCCCAATGTTTCCACCCCAACCAAGGAAACTAGTAGATTGGTGGAATTTTCTCTTTTGAGATTTATTTGAATGAGGAAATTACATGATGATACCCTGAAAATCCATTTGTGAATGAATAAGCTGGACTCCCACATTTTCTAGAACTTCATCTATAAAAAGGTGTCAGAAATGGATCATGTAAGCAAGCATCACTCAACTTCCATAAATCTATGCAAATTCGTATTTCACCGGACTTTTTATCTTAAACAACCATTGGGATAATCCATTCAGACTCTTTGATAGGTTCATTAATTCATGGATCAATCATTTTGTCGAGCTCTGCTCTCACCTTTTCCTTATATTTTGGATTCAATCTGTATGGTCGTTATTTAACAGGATTTGCATCAGGTTTTAATGGGATTTTCATTTCTCCTAGATCACTAGCAATGCCTTTCATCTCTAAAAAAATTGTAGGGAATATACCTTGATATTCATGTTGTAATTAAATAAGATTTCCTACATTCGCATTGTCTTGGTAATCACCAATGTTAGCAAATTTAGGATTTTCACTTTAACCAATATTTACCTTCTTTGTCTTCAAAGGATGCAAGAATTTATCAGACTTGATCTTAGGACCCTTTAGCTCTCGACTACCTTCTGTCTCTGGGATATTCACATCCCTCAAATCGTCATCTGGGTCACCAATAATATTGTAGAATTCCATTGCTTGATTGAGTGTCATAGTCCACTGCAATAGATTAGATAGTTGCACAAGTATTTCTTTATAAATTTTGGCCTTAATTATTTGAAGAGCTGCATCTATTGATGGGTTCTCATCTTCGTAACTGAATGTCTTCCTGAAATTGATAGCCATATTTTCCCAATCTGCTGTACCTTGTCGTAGTTCCAAAGATGTATACCAGCTTCATGGTATAGTATCCAAGGTATGAATGAACATGTGGACCCACTCTTTTTTAGGTACATGTACCCATTCTCGCCTACATAGTTCCAAATGATCTACATGACTATTTAACTCATTATACTTTTCTTTCTTGTTGTATATACCTTCTCCAAATCTAACTTCTAGCAACTTTTTTCACTGCGACCAATTTTGTATCTTTTCCTTATGAGTATCCCACCATCTTGTTGGAATAGCTTTCAATGCTATGTCTAAGGATAATATTCTTTGTTGTTGAAGTACCTTGACCTCAAAGTTAGAAATGAAAACACTTAAATTAGGTAACCCCTCATAAGTAGGTAGATCACATACCTCTTTACATGTTGATGCATATGTAAATTCAAAATGTATTTCACATATATGTATATTGTATTCCTATAGAGGTGTTATTATTCCTCTATATGGAAGTGTCATTATTTATATTGTAAGTGTCGTAACTTATACTTGATGGGTTATTATACCACCTTGTTGGGGTCGACCCTGTATAAGTCATGTGGTTCAAAGGGTTATTAGACCACCCTGTTGGGGGTCGGCCATGTGGGTCAAAGGGTTATTAGACCACCCTAGTGGGGGTCGGCCCAATCAGCATTATGTTAAGTGGTTAAGTTGAGGCCGACCTAGTTGAGTAAAGCTCAAGTCAAGTTAGTGTATAAATAGAGAGTGTGTCTCTCTCATTTTATACATTCTATTCTCTCACTCACACTTGGGAGAGTGGCACAATTGTGGAGGAGGAGGATCTGCTACTAGGAGAAGACTATCTCTTGTATTCTGGTTGTATCATTGCTTTATCTATCTCTGAGGAAGTTATTGGGGTTTTTCACCTTTATGGTTTTCCCCAAGTAAACTCTGTGTCTCTTGTGTGCTTGCATTATTGTGTCCATGATTAATATCCTATAGATATCCTATACATGTTGTTCTCTCAGCTAAGATCCTAGATCAGATTGAAGTAAATTCTGAAAATTTAACATGGTATTAGAGCTAGCCTGAAAGAAGGAATGATATGGCATGTATGAAACTTGTTGCACTTACGATGCTAGGGCTTGATATAGCAAAAACAAGTCATCGTAGCACTTTCACTATAAATCCATTTTGGAAAAAATTTCAGATCTGAAACTTTTACAAGTCGAAGATCAGATCCCCATGTACTTTTTGTCCAAAGGACAACCTCTAATTCGTTGTACTTTGGGATTTATGATCTGTACAATATAGGGTTTTTGCCTCTTCTAGATCTCAGTCAGAAACAGGTAACCTGGGAAAAAAGGTCATAACTTGGGCTAGGAAGCTCCAAATGAAAGTTCGTAAAATGTGACAGGTAGTATAGAGATTGTACTATCTCAGGAAACGTTTTCAGAGGCTGAAGTTGAACCAGTGACACGTGGCACGCTGTACAAGTTTGCTCTCATGTTTTATCCCATAAACAGGTCACGTTGCGACTCTTGGAATAAATCTCTCTCGGAGAATCCAATTGAGGTCAGACCTATTGATATGGAAAGATGACAGGTCGGGCTATCTCAGGAAATGTTTTTAGACCCTGTGGATCGAAAAGTTTGGAGTTACACCAGAATCAATCAGGTACATATTTCTATCATAACAGAATTATTTTTTAGCACCTTCATTCATGGCTTCCGGAATCTAGGGTTTCGGAGAAAGTTGGAATTTTTGTAATCAGAGACTACAGATGAATGCTACTCATCAAAATAGAAATTTAGAGACCAGGATAAGAATTTTTGGTTGGGTAGAAGACCAGGCTTGATCAGACCCTAGTTCGAGACTTTGATCGGAAAAATGGAAAGTTAGGGCTTCTGCAAGAATGGGAATTTTTTAAATCTGTGACCATGGCTAGAAGCTCCTCAGAAAAATAAGCTTAGAGCTTTGGATCAAACCTTTTGATTGGGAAGAAGAGTGGGCTTCATCAAACCCTAGTTCGGGGTCACGTCCAGTGAATCCGGAAGTTTCAAAGGAAAAATTGAGGAGTGAAACTTTGCAGTTTTCAAATTCTGAACATACCAGCTTGATCAGCTCATCAAGGCACATATTTCTATCCTTTAAGAAGTTTGAATTTTTGGGGTTTCTCTGACAAACCCTAATCCAGGACCAGATCTAGTTCTTGCAAATCAAGTGGATTGGGTTAATCCTAGAAGAAGATGGATTGGTCACCTGCATAAGTGAAGAAGTTCATGTTTCAGAGGGAGATGAGGCTAAGGCATTACACAAGAAGATTACAAGCAATATCGACAGGTATGACTTATCCAGGTATGTTTCGAGATTTGTTCATGATTAAGTTTATGGTATATTTTTCTTCATATTATTACGATTAGTACAATCTTGATTAAATCTAGACTTGTCGTATCACCTTAATAAAATTATGAATGCATGATAGAAGATATTCATTGATCAGGGTGTTGACACTTATGATTGTACTAATGCATTATGGTGTTGTATGAGGTTTATGTTGTCTGCTAAAATGAAAGGTACACCAAGAAAGACAAATTATGTTTTGGTTCAAGAACATAGGATCATGATGACATGAGGACAAAGATTCATCCATTGTCATGGATCGCTTAAAAGATCTACTTACGAGGTATGTATAACTTGGTCCTACAATGGAAAACTTATGAGACATGCAAGTTACTAGCACAAGTCATTGAAGAGAACCAGAAGACATTATGCAGGTATGTTAGACATAACTAGCTAGCATGCTAATCCAGGTATGTTTTTCCTATATCAAGCTAGAATCCTACCTTGTGTTAGGATCTTATACTGTTGTGTTGTTGATAATGATTATTCATGAAGTCATAAGTTTGAATAGTCATGGTTGTATGCATATTATGTTTTTTACCATAATTGATGATATGACTAACCAGAAGAATCATGAAGGTATAGGTTTGAGTAATCACAAGTTTTATGCATATTATATCTCTTATCTTGATTGATGATTTAACTAACCAAAAGAGTCCTATGATCAAATAAAAATATGCAAACTTCCCTGAAACCTTGAATTCTAATGCTTATTATTTATGTTTGAAATGATCATGACTATAAATGCATAAGATTATTGTGTTTTGATAGTATTACAAGAATAACACAATCATGATACTAATAAGTATGCATAGGGACCTAGGATGAATATAGGTTCAAGGACAGGTAATCCAGGAAGAAAAGATCAAGAGGGAGCTCACTCCAGTAGTTTATGCAAGGATGCAGATATCCAAAGGGAGTTATCCATCCTTTTGCATTCCACAACAGAAAGGTGTAGAAGAAGCTACTTCAGCAGCTCCTACAAGGAAGCAAAGACTCAGAGGGAGTCCACCCAACAAACAAACAAAGATAAGTATTTTAATTACCATTATTACATATTTGTTTAAATGAAATTGTTCAATGATGTATAGGCTTATGTTCCTAGACTTAGGATATGTATTGTTCATATTAGAATGATTGCATTAATGAACAGTATACTACTAATATGCATTTGATGGGTAAGTGGCCTATGGCACTGTACAACATTCCTACTTATCTAGAATGAAACCTCTTTGCTGACATGTTAGGAGTTGTGCACACTCTTAACAATGTTCTGGTAGAGATTGGAAGGCATCTAGAAAGTTACGGAATATGGATAAATGTTGTATTGAAGCATTGGCTAAGATAATTGCATGACTGTATGAAATATTTCTTTATGTGTAAGAATTTGTTCTATGAGATGCTTTCTAATCATGCAATTTAACTTGTTGTGTAGGAAGATCGTATATCATCACCTACAAAAGAAGGACTACAACATTTGTTCAGCAACAAAGTTATCTATTGAAAATATTGAAGATATTGAAGTTCTTAGGATCTGGGAAGAATGCCATGATCGAGGAGTACTAGTCGATCATGAAGATGTTTGGGATGCAGTCCCAAGACTTGAAGGGGAGTCTGTAGTGACTTCCAAGAGAAGCTACAATATCAAGCATGCTGCAGGTGGTAGCATAGAGACTTTTTCTCCTGTAGCTAGATACACTTCCATTAGATCAGTACTTGCTCTAGCTGCAGTGATGATAGGGAAGATACACCATATGGATTTCAAGACAGCTTTCTGTAGTTGAAGAAGAAGTGTACGTGGAGCAGCCACTTGGTTCTGAGACACATGACAGGGAGTCATATATGTGAAGAAATTTGTATGGTAGGATAGATAGCTTTCTATCCAATTTGGGCTTTACCAAAAGTAAAGCAGATTCCAACCTTCACTACAAGGTTGAGGAAGGCAATCCAGTGATACTACTATGTGGATGACCTGTTTGTAACAGGTGAGGATAGATTGATTGCCGACATGCAGAGGAAGCTTGCTGCCGAATTCGATATGAAGAACTTGGAGATGATGCACTATTTTTTTTTGGCATGGAGGTGTGACAGAGTGCAGATGGAATCTCCCTTGGACAAGGGAAGTATGCAGTAGAAATCCTGAAGAGCTTCGGGATGATGGACTACAAGGATATGGCCACACCTATGGAATCAAACCTGAAGCTTCTATGTGATGCTTCATCTAATCCGATTGATGTCACGATGTATTGTCAGATGATTGGGTCCTCTATGTACCTGGCGAACACGAGACTAGATATTTGCTTTGCGATGAACACATTGAGCCAGTTCCTGACGGATCCGAGAGATGTTCACTTGGTTGTTGTAAAGCATATTCTGAGGTACCTAAAGGGTGAGGTTGATTATGGGATCAAGTATGATGTGAATCAAAAGTTTAACTTGCAGGGTTATGTTGATTCAGATTGGGTAGGCAGTGCTGCAGATAGGAAGAGCACATATGTGTGCTACTTCAGTATGGGATCAGGTGTGATCTCTTGGTTTAGCAGGAAGTAGTCCTGTGTAGCACTGAGTACAGCTGAGGCAGAGTATGTTGCATCCTATTCAGCTAGTTGTGAGGCAATATGGCTACGGAAGCTACTGTCTAAGTTATTTGATCTCCCGTTGGATGCTACTGGTATCTTCTACGATAACCAGAGTTGTGTGAAGCTGTCTGAGAACCCAGTGTTTCATGACAGGTCGAAACACATTGAGATCAAATATCACTGTATCAGGGATGTGGTGCAGAGAGGAGCTGTGAAGCTCCTGTATGTTGTGACGGATGAGCAGATTGCAAATGTGTTGATGAAGCCACTAGCCAGGGTGAAGTTCGAGTACTTTAGGGAGAGGCTTGGTGTTCTTCAGATCAAGGACACTTCGAGGAAGAAGTGATGGACACATTTGCTGAAGCCATTCCAAGCATGTTGGAAGGAGGATCCTTCACATGGCTATTGGATGTAAGCGCTGGATGATGAGCATCAGGATGATGTTCTGGTTTCTACTTTGTATGATCAGTTGGATCATTTATATATGTATGTATACATCATGTTGGATGTTGGATATGATCAGTTGGATCATTTGTATGTATTTTTGTATATGCATCATGTTGGATGCTTGGACCATGTATCTGTATATGTATTAGGTGGATAAATTGTATGATCAGGTGGATCATGTATGGTGTGATATGTATCATGTATTTGTATTTGTATCGGGTGGATACACTGTATGATCAAGTGGATCATGTATGATGATATGTATCAAGTAGATACTTGGTATGCATCAGGTAGATGCATTGTATGATCAGGATGATCATGATGACGAGCTTTAGGATGTTGCTCCAGATGATATGTACCAGGATGGTACAGTGATGATGATTAGGATGATCATATGTATCAGGTGGATGCAATACATAATTAGTTGGATTATGTGTGATGATTTCCGAAGACATAGATGCACAAAGCCTTTCCGACATGGTGGTAGATGCGTTCTCCCATGTGCGTTGATGTAAGTGCAGAGCCTTTCCCACATGGTGGTAGATGCGTTCTCCCATGTGCGTTGATGTAAGTGAAGTGCCTTTCCGACATGGTGGTAGATGTATTTTCCCATGTGCATTGATGTAAGTGCAGTGCCTTTCTGACATGGTGGTAGATGTGTTCTCCCATGTGCTTTGATGTAAGTGCAGAGCCTTTCTGACATGGTGGTAGATGCGTTCTCCCATGTGCATTGATGTAAGTGCAGAGCCTTTCCGACATGGTGGTAGATGTGTTCTCCCATGTGCGTTGATGTAAGTGTAGGGCCTTTTCGACATGGTGGCAGATGTGTTCTCCCATGGTTTTTGATGTAAGTGCTGTGAGCCTTTCACGGATGGTGGTAGGTTGGTCCTCCCATGCCGGTGAGTGTAAGTGCTATGTGTGTGCATCTGGGTTGTGCTTCGTGATAATCTGTGGCCGTGGATAGGTTGTGCAGTAGCATGTAAAAGGTACTGGGAGATCCGATAGGTTGAGATGTGTGCTTGTAATCATTCCTGGGATGGTCTTTCAAGTTTTTGTCGACTCACGTAATAATTCCTGAGGATTCCACAGTATGGCCAGTGATGATGAAGACCTGCAGGTGGTGGGACTACATCCAGTATGAAAAAGGACCGGTTCTGTAGAACTTCCTATGATGAGTAGATTCATAGATTGATTGAAATAGCAGCAGCAATGACAATGATGATGACTCGATGATGATTATCCAGTGACGATGATCCAAAGAAGATGACTTGTGCTAGAAGACCTGTGTCGAGAAATACCTTCCTAGTTAAGAGGGAGTGTTGATGTATATGTAACTTCGGAATGTATTTCACATATATGTATATTGTATTCCTATAGAGATGTTATTATTCCTCTATACGAAAGTGTCTTCATTTATATTGTAAGTGTCATAACTTATACTTGATGGGTTATTAGACCACCTTGTTGGGGTTGGCCCTGTATAAGTCATGTGGGTCAAAGGGTTATTATAACACCCTATTGGGGGTCAGCCATGTGGGTCAAAGGGTTATTAGACCACCCTAGTGGGGGTCGGCCCAATCATCATTATGTTAAGTGGTTAAGTTGAGGCCGACCTAGTTGAGTAAAGGTCAAGTCAAGTTAGTGTATAAATAGAGAGTGTGTCTCTCTCATTTTATACATTCTATTCTCTCACTCACACTTGGGAGAGTGGCGCACTTGTGGAGGAGGAGGCTCTGCTACTAGGAGAAGACTATCTCTTGTATTCTAGTTGTATCATTGCTCTATGTATCTCTGAGGAAGTTATTGGGGTTTTTCACCTTTATGGTTTTCCCCATGTAAACTATGTGTCTCTTGTGTGCTTGCATTATTGTGTCCATGATTAATATGTTGTAGATATGCTGTACATGTTGTTCTCTCATTTAAGATCCTAGATCAGATTGAAATAAATTCTAAAAATTTAACATTACAAACCCAACAAAGTGCTCTAGTAACATGAGCACACCTTCTTGTGGAAACTTCATGTAGTTTGTTCTACCATTTTTCTAGTGCTTCCCCCGAGTCTGAGGAACACGAACTAACACTTCTCCAACTCAAAGTACCATCTGCAGTTAGATTAACATAATCATCTAATTCTTGAAGTAACCTTATAGATATCATCTAAGTATTCAGTGGTTTATTCCTCTTGGATAGGTTTGATATACCTTGGACCCTCCGAAGGATCTAACGGTGCAACAACTCTAATATCCCCTCCTTCAAATTTCATCAACCTTTTCTTGAGATTTATGATTGTCTGGTTCTCAAAGGCCCAATTAATACCAAGAAATGTTGGATATGGTTTAGTGTCATCTACAATTTCTATAACTTCAAAGTCAACATAGCTTCACAGACCTTCAATGTCAACATGGACATCCACCATTCTGTCAAACGGTATTACTTTCTGTTGATTATCTAATCGTAACTGGATAGGTGACCATGCCAATTTAGGATTTCCCATATATTCCCATTTTTGTTTAGTAATGACATTCACATCTGAACTTAGATCCAAAATAATAAAACCCGTGTCGAAGTCCCCAATATCTGCACTAAGTCACACTTCCACCCCCATTCTTATCCTCTTTTGCAAGTTATCTAAATATTTTTCATGAGGAATATATTTTTCTGATTTCTCAATTAAGTTATTTAATTCCTTTAAAGTAGTTCATCTTTTACTAAGTCTAGAAATCGTTTTAGAAAGTTCTTCAAGGTACTTACCTTTCCTGAGCTTCTCTTTTGAGTTGATCGATTGAAGCAGACTGGCATATCATATATAGGAACTTCATCGAAGAGTGGGGTTGTAGATGTTTAATGGTCCCTATGCGTTGTATTAAATTCATTCCTTGCGTCCATAAATGCCCGCTTTTCCTTCTGAACATCAAATGGTATTGTTCACTGTGCGGATGGTCTGGTTTTAGAAGCACATGGGGCAGTGTATATTTCTCTATCATCCCATGTTGCAGCTCCTCTTCTTATAAAAACAACGACAGTTGGCTGCTCTTGTCATGGTTCGGCTAAAATATTCTGGAAATTCTGGTTGTGGTTCTAATTGCGATTCTAATTTTCCTTAGCTTTCCATTTTGTTATGATTTGTGCGAAATGCTCAATATTGTGATCTAATGCTCAACAATATGTGCACATTGAACATGGATTTGGATAGTCCCTAGAAAAATGACCTGGATGACTGCAATTATAACAGATTATCTGACCTATAACTTGACCAAGTACTCCTTGTACTCATCCTCAGAATCCACCCCTTGGTTGATTAAACTACACACTAATCCCTTCATCTAGTTCCTCACCTTTCATTCGATAAGCATCTGTAGTTCGTTATGTGAGAAATTGATATGCTCGATAGTCCTTCTCATTGTGGCTAATTGATCGACACACTAGTATTTTTGAGCCCAAAATCTGATGGCATAGATGTTTGTTTTTCGACATCTTGTTGTCGACCATCCAACAAGCAGCATCTTTTTTTAACGTCGGTGGCAGTTCAGCTAATATCCAACGTTTAAATGCCCCATCAGATATACGACATCTTAAAGTCAGAAATCCGACCATCTATCATGCCCTATGCCGTCGGATATCCGACATCCTTTCCATATAAAAAAGACCAATAACCGACGCCTTTCGCCATCGGTTGTATGGCCAAGACGTCGGATATCCCATGTCCTTTACATAGAAAAAAGACCAATATACGACTCCTTTACCTCCATGCACAAATTTGTAATATTTAAATGCATAAATGATGGAGGACACAAATTATACAAGTGCTTCCATAGATGGAGGACACAAATTATACATTTTCTGTCACATCAGAGTTGTGGAAAAAAAAATGAAATGACCTTCCACACGGAACATGTGTTAGGAGAGAAAACTTTGAGGATGAAGACGGTAACACGCGTGAGGAAGTTATTGGATTTGGGTTACATGGCCATGTAACCCAAATCCAACAACTTCCTCATGTGTGTTACCATCTTCATCCTCAAAGTTTTCTCTCCTAACACATGTTCCATGTGGAAGGTCATTTCATTTTGTTTCCACAGCTATGATGTGACGGAAAATGTATAATTCATGTCCTCCATATATGGAAGTGCTTGAATCATGCATAGTACGTTGAAAGCACAAATCATAAACATGCCTTCACTTGAATTCAACTTAATGCGAAAACTATTGAGTTCTAAGGGTCTGTGGGAGGAAACTTCTTCCGAGCAATGATCAGAGGGGTTGGGGCATCAAATTTTGTTTTTCAACACTTGTCACGATAACATATAGCTAGTATGGGATGGAGGGAAAATGGAATCAAGCCTAAGTCAACTAGAGCCTTGCAACTTATTGCATGTTTGAGTCTCGACAATATGCCTTTTAAATTGAACCAAAACAAGAAATTTGTTAATGGTTGGACTTGAGAAAATTCTATATGTGAGTAATTAAGGGCTCAAAGCTCTAATTTATTTTTTTTTGTACCAATCCACGATTCAATGAATTCACAGTCACTGACATGACATTTAAGTTATTTAATGAAAATAATTAATATTGTATCTACCTCTATGTCGAAACCATTTTCAATGTTGATGCCACTACCCTCTTTATTGTCTTACAAAAAGGCATGATAATGAGGAATAAGACATCAAATTGTGGACTTCACCTTCAAAGAGTGCCTTACAATCAATTGTGGACTTAAAATTGTGGACTTCACCATCGATTCTGGTGGATCTGGGATGTTGGGTTTCAGCTAGGGGACTCAGTGACTCGATATTAAAAACCGTGTACTTAAATTACCGGTGACTCGATATTAACAATACCCATTATCACATGGGGATACATAAAGTTGACGAAGGAAATTAAAGAAAACATATAAATGGATACGTAAATTTCACAAAGGAAATTAAATAAAACATATAATTTGCAGCAAAAAAATAACAGGGTACGAACTAAACTGAGGAGATTCGAACCTGCGACCTATGTCTAGTCCCAAGGCTACCACCTTCAAGCTTGAAGTGCAGCTAACAATGGAATACAAAAATGTAGTTTATTACCACCGTGCGAATTTAATTTGACCTTATCAATCAATTTCCATCGCCATTTCCTCTCATACGACGTCCCACAACCATTTCTCTCGACACCCATTCTTCATTCATTCTGCATGCATTTCACTATGCAACCGTATCAGATTCTCAATGTGTTTTCCCTCAATTAGTTTCTCAATTCAATATGACCCACACCCACAGTTCGAGGAGTGTTTCCAATGGTCTTGAGTTTCATCCTAGTAACGGTGACGATTCATGGTATTATGTTTCCCTTCGGCTGCAATATGGAAAACTCATAGTTCACTACCAAGGGTTTTTTAACAAATGTGACGGTTTGGGTTCCGTGCCCTTGGAGCAATTCCTCAAAGTGTCCCTGAATGGCACCGGGGTTATGGAACCCAAACCATCACATTTGTCAGACAAACCTTCAAAGTGAACTTTGAGTTTTCCATATTGCAGCTGAAGGGAAACATAATACCATGAATCATCACAGTTGCCAAGCCGAAACTCAAGACCAATGGAAACACTCCTCTGATGTCGGGCGTGGGTCATACTAAATTGAGAAACTAATTGAGGGAAAACGATGTGAGAATCTGAGACGATTTCATAGTGAAATGCATGCAGAATGAATCAAGAGTAGGTGGCGAAAGAAATGGCTATGGGACGTTGTATGAGAGGAAATGGTGATGGGAATTGATTGATAAGGTCAAATTAAATTCACACGGTGGTAATAAACTACACTTGTGTCTCCCATTTTCAACTGCACTTCAAGCTTAAAGGTGGTAGCCTTGGGACTAGACATAGGTCACAGGTTCGAATCTCCTCAGTTCAGTTCGTACCCCATTATTTTTTCGATGCATCTTGGTGCTACAACAAAAAGATGGAGATGTATGTTGATTTAAATTGTGGAATTCCCCAGCGTAAGAGGATCCATTATGGGCAAGTTGAAGCCCTAAAAAATATGAACATTGACAACAAGCAGCATGTTTCTAATTATTGTTGGTGTATGCTATATTAGTTGCAAATACCTACAACAAGTCTGCAACTACCATGCGCATCACATCCAAATCAATATATTTAAGTACTAAATTCAAATAATTACAATGCAAGGTGTTTGAAATAATTGTGTATATTTAGTTTCCACAATGACAAGCAATGCAACCATTTTTCCCTATTTACTTCCCTACCAATTTTTAAGGGTTTCAATATTTTATCTACTATGGTTTACCACAAAATAATACCCATGAGAGTGTGGGGTATAAACATGTGGGGTAGGGATCAAATTTGAAGGGCAGGGTCCCATTTCACTTTGAAGGTCTATGAGATATTAAACCCTACAATGTTGACATGTAAAGAAGTTATCAATTTAAACCCTTAAACCATATGTGACATAATTTAGTGAAAATGGAAAAACTTTTCTTTTATTAAAGATCTACACACTAAAATATCGATCTACCTTTCGTATTTAATAACATCCAATCAATATCTTTTCATTTCCCTTGGAACAATATATGTGAGTTAACATCACAATCATACACTATGTTTAATATTAGTGATTTGCTTCAACAACATTTGAACTATGTAATTAAACAACTCATCTAACACCTTAATTTATAATCATAGTTTACCATTTTCTTTAAACACATCTTCATGATTTCCATACTCATTTGTGCCAACCAAAACATTTAGTACCCTTGTATGTTGCTCCCTTCAATAAAATCGATAACCATGAATTATTTATTTAATGTTCACTTGACAAGATCATAAACCATCATAAACAAACAAACTTTTACATAACGACGCAATAAACACACCTAAGAGAAAGGCCATATGTACGTGGTTCACCCATATCCATGGGCTACATCCACCAGAAGAGTCTCAATAATTGTATTAAATCAATAGAAAGATTACATCTTGCAACTCATTTTTGCAACTTCCTGTTTTTCTCAATGCCTCTCTTATCGAGTGCATTTTCAAGACTTCAACCTTAGTGTCAACATAAAAATAGGGACCTATTATCTATGTCAGCATTCTTACCAATATCTACATAAATTATAGATATCTAAATAATCCTTATAACCATAACTATAATTGACATACCAACTTACACTTTTTATAAAATAACCCTTGTTATTATGATTAGGCATACCCAATTCAAATGCACTAAAACCCTATCACTAGCATCAAATAACTTAATAAGAAGGTACATATCTCATAAAGTGAATTTCCCTCATAAATTTTGAGCATACCTATACTCTCTTCTCTACATATTATTAATTTCACTAACCCATGCACTTATAATAAAAACAAGATCACTCAGATAACGTTAGGCTACTGATTTGGCATGTATACTTCTACCAACGATAGGTTTCAACGTTACCCTAATTATCAACCGAGGTCGTTTACAGTGATGCATCGATCACTCCGATGGTAACCTAGATTACTCCACTGCCATAACAATGTTAAAAGAAAGCAATGCAGATATCTCTCTTCTGGGGCTTGAAACTGTATACACAGGTTACCTTTCTGATTCCAGACCAGCACTAAATTCTCATGCAAACTCATATTATAACATACACAA
The DNA here is from genome assembly GCA_027924585.1 of Larix kaempferi. Classification (NCBI taxonomy): domain Eukaryota; kingdom Viridiplantae; phylum Streptophyta; class Pinopsida; order Pinales; family Pinaceae; genus Larix; species Larix kaempferi. Next base: position 1,343,256 of record BSBM01000643.1, read on the forward strand.
ATGTAACAGAAGTGACGTGGAGACAATTTTCGGTAGGTTTGATTCTAAAAGGATCACCCCATCGTTCCTCATTAGGAACAATCTGTTATACACATTTCACTATAGCATGGGATAGTTCCCTGGGAAACGCCCCTTTTCACGTTTTGGTAGGATACCACTCTCATCTAAAAAGATGCACATTCTTTCTTCGCACAGGGTTCAGCTGGATAACAAACATGCCCATCAATTTCACGAAGGGATTGGCTGGATCACAGTTTGATATAAAGAACACCTCAATTTTACATAGGGATCGGGTGGATATCGATTACACGTTACAGAAATTATGATCTAAAGGAACTCATCACAGTGATCGACTGGATAGCAAACTCTTACAGAAACACAGATTTAAAGAACACATCATAGTGGTCTACTGGACAACAAACACGCTATACAAGAACTCAGATCCAAAAGTACTACCCATGACTTGACCCAAATCAAAATTAGTTACAAAAACCCCGAAGTGTACCAAACACAATATACAATCAAAAACCCTCAACCATGAACAGAGTATGCATCAAGCTTCAGATGAAAGGGGGGGGTCACAATGGTCCAAACTTACCAAGGCCATTCGAAATCTTCGAAACCCTTGCAGACAAGAACCACCCATGCCCCAACTCACTGCTACAAATATGCACTCACCCTACCATAGAAACAGAACAGGTTTAACACCATTCCATGAGTACAAATGAATAAACGAATCAAAACGAAATTTATGGACAAAGCTAGATTGAACAAACCACTTACCAGGTTGTTGTTTCATGAGCCACACGCTTCTTACAACCAGAACGAGGGAACGCCTGAGCTATGCTCATGGCCCAGGCCCCATGACCACCAGCGTTAAACCACTAGAGGAGCTATGCCTCCTCCCAAAACTCAAAACAACAAAATGACAAATGAACAAGCCTAGAAATGAAATCGTGGATTTTTGCCACACTAGCTAGGGTTCATTTCAATTTTAGGATTGAAATAAATGTTGCCAAGTGTTAAAAATTTTGCACCCACTTCCTATAGTGGGAGAGCAGTATTATAAACCAACTCTTTTCTATTTAAACCATCAAACTTTCACCAAGACATCATTCAATTATCCATAGCTATAAAAACATGATGTTGTTAGACAACTTAGGTAAGGTCTTCTACACCCGCGAAGGAAATCAAAAGATGGCATAGATAACTACTCACTTTAATAACAGGATAAAAATCTATTATGTTATGTTGCAATTTTTCTTTAAAGAGCTAGCTTAAGGATTTTTTTTCTTAAACACCTGCAAAATAAGGGTAAGTCATGAGTTAGCATTTAAGCTAAGTAAGTCAGAACCATAGTCACATTTCCCCAAACCTTCAAGCTCATAGAATTTACAAGATATATCTAAAGAGCATTTTCACTTATTAAAAATAAAACCATTAGAGTTTAGTAACAAGGCACATTGTTAACCATCCAAAACAAGTGCGTAAATACTGGATATCAACATTGGCTCAACAAGGAGCGCTAAAATAATTACCAAAACAATACTTCTAGAGACTATAAAAGGACTCGTTAGTATCAACTGAATCAAAGCAGAAGAGCATGAGTAAAATTGTGAAATCTACAGGTTACATGTATCTCTCATAGTAATAAGTATTCAGTACTGAAGTTATCTTTAAATAAATATTATCATCATAAGATGAACTAGATGAACTAGCCATAGGCCTACCATTTATAGATCATATTAGTATCAAAGTAGTTGAATCCATGACCTTGAAGAAGCTATCAACATTTTGAGGAGAAATACAAAGGTTTGACAATATAATAGAAGACCTGAAGAAGGATCTCAATACTTCTGCAAAATTATTACCTTTGTTAAAATAACACTTGGTTGAACACCAAGAATCCCTCACCACTATTAGAACAAATTGAAACAAGATCTACATATCACTCTTGCAATTGGGAGAGAAATTAATTTACAAGCTGGATGATGCACTTCAATAATGTTCTTATAATGGCTTGATAACAAACTAAGAACATAACCTTTCTTTATTTCCATAAGTCATCATAATAGTATGTGGGTATGAACTAAGCATGAGTGTAGATCAAGGAGCCAATACCACATCTAATTACCAGGAATATTGAAGACCAATCACTAAGATTGAATACCAAGCTCAAAGATCGTCCATATTTACCTTAGAATCTCTATCCATAACAAATTGTAGAATTACTTTGAATGGAAAAACAAGAGACTTTATATATATTTTGATATTTTCAATAGATACCGTCGGATATCCGACATCGTCGGGCGGAATAGGATGTTGGATATCCGAAATCCTCAAGCACAATATATCATCGGATATCCAACATCCACGGACATAACATGATGTCGGATAGCCGACAACCGGGGTCATTATTTGATAGACATCATCGGATATCTAAAGGTCGTCGGATATCCGACGGCCAATTCTATCAATTTAATTTTTTTATTATCAAATTTCGAATTTTTGAAGGTGAAATCCAACGACACATACCTTTTCGTCGGATTTTGGGTTCAAATTCTGTAGGGACATAATTTACAGAACAAGTTTTGTGGGGTACTCATAATTTTCTGTAATAAGTAGCATTATTTTGGTCGATGTCCCCTAGTTTGGAAGATCCTAAACCAAACTCCAACTCCAAGATTCAACAGATTAGGAGCTCCGACAGCTATGTAGTCTTGGAATGTTGTACACTAGTCTTTCGAATGACCCTCCTCCTTACATGTGGTACAATAAACATCTTCTCTCTTATCCTTCCCTTTCTTGATGTCTTGAATTTGTAATTACAAGTTCGCTAGTTGCAACTGGATTTGAGCCATACCTGCTCCGGTATCTCCAATGGGTGATGATTCCATCTTTATAGCAAACTCAAGGGCCTTAGTCTGCAACACAATCTTTTGATTCATCAGAGGAACTCTGATATGTGGCATTAATATGGCTATAAACCACTATTTATGTTGAACATTAGTCTTTTGGAAACTTACATGGGCCATCAATGTCTTGAATCTATAGTCAAAATCCCAAAAATATTCATTTGTCGATTGCTTGATCTCTTTGAATTCAATAATACACTATGATTCATATTTTGGCTTCTTAAATTCATCTTTTAAGGAATCTCTAATATTTTCCAAAGTATTTGGCGGTTTTCCAGTAGATACCTTTCAAAATTTCATGAACCAATCCAAAGCATGACCTCTAAAGGTCATAATCAGTTGTGCACTTTTTATGTTGTCATCCTACACTTGCTTAATAGTCCAGACTGCATAACATAAAAACCAATGCTTTTTCTCAGTCCTCTAACCCATTCCCATGAAATATTGGCAATTTCATATCATCCCCAACCATTCTGCTTCTCGAGGGTATTGACTGATTTTGTATTACAGGGCCAAAACTTGCAGAGAGATTATTCATCGAAGTATTGTTCTAACTACCACTACTATTACTTGCTTGAACCAACTGTGACAGGCTAGTATTTCTTACCTCAGTTTCTGGAGATACATGCAGTGTCACGCGTATTTCACAGTGTTTGGTCTAATCTAGTTCAACAGGATGATCCTCAGAAGCGGGCTAGTATTCTTCTTCTTCCTCCTCTTCTCTATCATGTATTCTTATTCAAGTTGTGGTACTGGTTCATAGTCCTTTCCTTCATTCATTCTACAACCATTTCCTTTTGTCGCGGTTATCCTTCTCTTATTGATTGAAAAATTATTCCACTCCGCAGTAGACCACACTCTTCATCCATTTCATTATCTCCTTCCCTTTTCATATCAGCTCACTTCTTACAAAATATTCTTATACCATTCACAGCGACATCCTGAACCACCGCACACAAATGTTTTACTTGTCGAATTCCATTCTCATAACCCCCTTTTCACAAAGCAGCATTTTAATCCATAGTTTCAAATATTTCAGGTACTTACCTTGTGGTCCTTGGAAGAAATCCCTTTCAACAGTGCTATAGTATTTGATGGTGTCTACGGAAAACTCCGTAATATACCCTTCTAGTATGCTATCTAACCAAAAATTAGCAACACACAATATTTTATTATCAACACCTTTAAGGGTTTGGATTAGGTCAGGTGTCCAAATGGTAGGCTCGACCCCTTGAAAGCACCTCTTTTGTAATGTTAACCTTGCCAACCATTCAGTTAATATAACATGGAACTCTCGAAAGAACACTTCATCGATATATGTAAAAATATACTTATCTAACTATTGTTCTACATCAATGTGCAGATCTTTATTCTGACTTTTATCAAATTATCTCAACTTTTTATCTACCCAATCTTAGATTTTAGGCTTATCCAGTGTTGCTGCTACAACCTTATCCCCAATTTTTTTTTTCAAATTGTAGGGCCCCTCCTTTTATTTTTTAATTTACTTAGATTTTTTCTCATCCTAGTAAATTTTACCTTATGTCACTTAGATTTTTTCCTGAAAAAACAAGTGAAAGAGGCAAGTTTTTGGACTAAGTGCAACTCGAGTTTTTCACCAAAACTGTCAGAGAAACTCACTGAGTCTTACCAAAACAGTCAGATCAATGCTTGGTTTTCTTGGAAGGAATCCTGTTTCGGAGCAACTCGTCCCTTTTCGCTGAAATGGTCGCAACATTTGTAAAATCTCACTAAAACACTTAGATTTTTTGCTGAAATTTTGCGTGTCGGAGCAACTCACCGAGTCATGCCGAAACACTTCATCTTGAAAGTAAAAGGGACTCTGATAATGTTGTGGAGAAAAGGTGATCAACATAGAATTGGGAGAAGCCCCGAAGTGTTTCACTGCGAAAAAGGAGGTTACGCCAAAGTGTGTCGCTAGCAATATGAGAGACCCTCCGACAAAGGGATTGGAGCAAGGTGAGGGGTCGTTTCGAAATAGAAAAGACGCCATACCTCAATTGAAATATTGGCAAGCATGTACCAGACACTCCGAAACACTTCGGCGAAGAATGGGAAAAGTATTGATGCGTCTCGGCGTGGAAAGATCAAAAGACGCTGAAAGGGCTTCGGAACGTCGAAACACATTGATGCCAAAATTATTCCGCTGCGATACGGAGGGAAAAAAATTTGTTTAAATTCACGCCGAAACGACCTCGAAAATTTTATTCCCCCAAAAAACTTCAAGAGCTAAATTCCCTTTGGACTATTTTTTCCTTCTAATAATAACATTTTGGCAATATATGGATGAAATACGGGAGAGGTCTTTATTTGGGGATACATTATTAGAGAAATTTGGGATCGTGGTCTTGTTCATTAGATCTATGTCCGATGGTACCTATTTCTGTAAAAAAGGGTTGTTTGATGTTGACCCATTCAAATCGAGAGGAATTGTGGGGGGAGATTTACTTTTAGTTGGTTTTCAATAGATTGACCTGAGGAAGGGGAATCCCTAATAGTAGTATAGTCATCCAAGATAATATCAATGAAACCAAGTTTCTCAACATTATTTAAGTATGATGAAAACCCTGAATCCCAATCTTTTCTGCATGTGACATATAAGCCATCAACAGAAGGATTCCCACAAACTAGTTTAGGGAAATCATTTTGAATTTCAAACAAAACATATTTATTATGAAGAGATCTAGAACCCAAAGTCATGGCAGACATATAATTACGATAATTAACAGTTTCACATTCCTTAAAAATATTAAGTTCATCCGATCATATAACTTCAATTTCATGAATTTGGGATTATTTTGAGTCATACCTATGTTCATAATCGATAAATTCCCCGCTTCCTAAGAGAGGGTACGAGCCATCGAACTAGATGGTATCTCTCCAAACTTAAAACCCATATCACAGGAAACAAAGGTGTAAACAATTGGGACAAAGTCTTTGAAACCCTCAGTGTTTGAAGCAGGCCCTGCTACCCCTAGACACTTATTTCTGAGATGATTCATAATGCGATAGATATGGAAGCAGAAGGGGATGTTAAGATAATCTAGGCATCGAGTAATAACCTTGTCCCCCCCAACAAATATCCACCTTAGTAGGTAGAATTTTGGATACATCAAACTTGACTCGGACTAAAGCAATGCATTTATCCTCAAAATGTAACATTTTCTCATCTAAAGAAATGAATCTTCCTAGCTTATTTGCCAATGCCATTCTAATATTTTTGTCCATAATTGCAGGTGAAATCTAGGAAAAAGAAGCCACAGATGTCATTTCACAAATTTTTCCTCCAGTGGGTTAAAACAATAGTGCCACTTGTTGAGAACCAATGACCCTTTACCAATCACCCAAACCCTATTAATCAATTTCTCAATATTTTTTTATTTTATGACCTGGAAGCAGAGCCAACCATTCATCAATATATGAAATTTTGGATAATAATCTAGTAATGGCCTCCAATTTTCTTGCATCCATTTTATCATCTCCACTCTATTCATCTTGACATACTCCAGTTGGCCAACCAGGGCACAAAGGGATAGACTCTCAACGTGATTCATCTTTACATCCTTACCAAGCACAAAGTATTATTTCCCATTTTTCACTTTGTAAGCCTTCAATTGTTGGCGTTTTTTCCCCTAGCCTTAGAGAAATCGACCAGATATTTGTTCAATTTCACCTCTCTGATAGGGTTTCGGTTTGGAATAGAGTTAAGTGGGTCATTCCCACCGTCTATCGCAAATTCATGAGAGGAAACCCCATCCTCCAATAGAAGTGTATTTGGAAGCATCTCAACGTAATGTGGCCCATCTCCAAAGTATGAGGGAGTGATATGACCATTTTTTGGGGGGAATACATTTGTCAATATCATAGGTGTCATACTTACAAGTCAAAGATCCGCAGGCCTTGTCATGGAGTAAACTCTTGCCACTTGTCAGCATAAATGGACCCAATACTCCCAATGAAATAGAAGCCAAAATTCATACCCAAACCCTACCAAAAACAATAGAAAATTTAACCTAAAACAAAAGGAGCTATCGATTACTAAAGATTTTCCCACTTTTTTTACATTGTTCGTACTAGGCTCATTGTGAAAATGAGCTTAAATCCATGACTGCAAATTTCACTCCAACTAAAACTTAGCAGAAACCTTCCATTTTTTCCTCTCAAATCCTAAACCATCAATAAAAGTTATATAATTATATATCCTCAAATATATTCAACATTACCTTGTTGATCCTCCTAGTAGTCATATGCTTGTCTCAAATATTAATCCATACATGTCTAAGTATGAGTTCAAAACTATAACCAATAATATCTTCAACATTACCTTGTTGATCCTCCAAGTAGTCATATGCTTGTCTCAAAGATTAATCCATACATGTCTAAGTATGAGTTCAAGACTATAAACAATAAAAACTATGTATTAACTACTAAATTAAAATAAGTTTTACCATTGCCATAAAATTAAATTAAATTAAATTAAAAGTAAAATAAAGAGAAGGAAGTAGTCTATTTCTTCTACTTTTTGGAGTGAGTTTTGGTTGGAATCCTATAATTTTTGGGTGGTAAAATCCAAATTTGGAAGCGCTCAAATTGTATTTTTGAATCCATAAATAGATTAAGCACCCTCAAATACCCCATGGCACCAATATTATGCAATTTCCATATATAATATATGTGATTCTAAACAAGACAAAAAACTACTCAGAAAATTTGAAAACTTAGAATATTTAAAAGATCAAAGAGAAGTGATTGAATAATCACTACTTAGGAGGAAAAAAACATTTAATTAATTTTGAATTGAATTCTAAAATTTTATGTATTAACTACTAAATTACAATAAATTTTACCATCTCCATCAAATACATAAAAATTAAAATAAAGAGAAGTCGTTGAACAATCACTACCTAGGAGGAATATAACATTTAATTAATTTTGAATTGAATTCTTAAATTTTATTTAAGAAATAAATAATCTAGAATATTATTCAAAACATTCCATAGAAACATAGATATTGAATGTTGAATATTGTGTCCCTAGATGACACAAACTTCAAAGGATACGTGGTCACCAAGTTTACGTGTTGACCAAGCAGAGTCGGTAACGAAAAATAAAAGTTGTTGAGCAAGGCACCGGATAGGATTCTCAGGGCGTGGGATATGGGGCACTCAAATCGCCCCGTCCCGCCACCAAACGGACCCACCCACTGTTGTGCTTCAACCCCATCCAATACCGTCCACCGTCCGCCAGATACACGACCCCGTCTCCACTCCACCTCCATAACTAAAACTCCGGCTAACCGACGTGGCCTTTTACGTTATCGAGGTTTGGACGGCATACCTACCACCTTGCTCATTCGCTGATGAGTTAATGCCAAGCTACCACTTCCGCCCAGTTCAAATCATTTACGCGCTCAAACTTCAAACTGCTACAAACCCCTGTTTCCTCAAATGAAAGGCTTTTATGCATATACATTTTATATTGCTTGATATGGAATCTGAAATGGAATTTGAAGAGAAAGAGGGAGGCAAAAGGATTTTCTCCAAGACTGCAATTGGTAAGCAAGAAGACACATCAAGAAATCTAGTATGATATATATTAAATTTTGATCAGGATTGGACGGATCTTGTAGAGTTGTTGAGTATGATTAGGAGAGAAATCGATATTTTATAGGAGGAAGAAGTGGTTTGAATCGACACGGGATGCTAGAGAAGCTTTCAAAATTGAAGCTTTGGGAAATAAGGAAGATTCCTGACTTGGAGATAGTTTGTTAGGTGGCTTCATAGGTGTTTGGCCATGTGGAGGCGAATCTGTTAATTGGGATTTCTTAAGAAAATCTGGTTTAATTGCTGATGAAATTATGGTTTCTGGGAGGCTTCAATAGATAGCATTAGATCATAAGGGAAATTCATTGCATTGTGATTGGAGCAATCTACACATTGGCTGGAGAATTGAATCTTCTTGCTCATACTTTAAAGTACAGCAGAAGACCTTTGTATGAGTATTGTATTTGCTTTTAGATCAAAGCAAAATTAGAGTGGAAAGGATCGCAGAGAGGTCTCTGATTCCTAAAAATGGGCATGATTCTTGACCTCTGAGATTGGCAATGAGAGTCTGTTAGAGTTTTGCGGAGTTACTTTTTTTTATAATTATGTTGATCACAAACTTGAAAGCTGATTGAGGTTGTTTTTGTACACTAATTTGTTGGGTGTTGAAGATTATTTTAGGGAAGGATCAGTGTTAGAGAAGGGATTTGGAATAATGAAGACATTAGTAGTGGGTGTGAAGCTGGCTACTGCTAGCAGGGAGGTTTTGACATGGACTCTTATGAAGTTGGCTCGCCCTAGATATCATGTCATCGCCCTTCACATTGTTACTAGTTCTACTGATGTTTCAGGTGAGAATTCCTCGTTTTTCTATCATCAAATATATGATTACCGTGTAGCTCAAATATTCATTATAAATATATATTATTGGTGTATACAGTTCAGCAAATGGTTTTTTTTATCAAATGTAGTTTAAACTTTATAGTATGGAAGCAGAAAACTGGGTTTCAAAATGTTGTTGTTGGATTAGGACTTATCATAAAAGTAATTGTTGGCGATAGACCTCCAATACATGTGACATGGTATTTCCTACGAGATTCATAGGAAAAAGTTCTATTGTTCGAACCATGAGCATAGAAGATCCAATCAATGGAATTCTGATCCCTTTATAAAAGAAATTCGCCAGTATTTGATGTTCTGGGACAATCTCCTCTTATTTGCTTCTACCAAACTGGGCCACTCCATAGTTGTTCTATCATCTTTACTAATTGCCCCAGTTTGTTACTTGTATCTCTACTTTTTTAGTGTAGATCTTTCAGAGGGGCAAAACAAGGTCTCTAAAACATTCCCTGTGTAATCTTTTACAGGGGTGTTCTCCATCACAAGAAGACTGATAATCAGTTGGCCAGCGCCTTTGATGCAGTAACCGGAGTCTATCAAGGCTTTTGCAACTTGAAACAACTAATTTGTCTAATTTTGCTTTTATAGTGGCATGCTTCTCTTAATGCATGTTTGTGCTAAATAGAATTCCCACTTCCATGCTGAGTTCTTTCAAAAGCTTTGTGAACAAGGACCTACAAATGTAATGCAACAAGTTTAATTGCAATTGTCCTGTTTAAGGAAACTAGATCTTCAAAAGATCCAGAAATTCTGCATTATTGTTGACTCCAAATTCATCTCGCCCACACCTCTATGATTTCCCTCTTAAAGGACACAGACACGATACCTTGGAGATATTGAATCTGAAGCATTTTATTCTTTAATGTACAAGTATGTCCATTTTGCAGGTGGATCTTGAATTCAAGATCTCTCATGGTCCAGTAAGGAAGGTATTGCTAGAAGAAACGAAACTTCGAGAGGCCTCACAGCTGATTTTGCGAACAAGCAAGAAGAATGCTCTAGTGTATGATATATCAGACCATCGGTCTTGAGAATTTAATGATTTAGAGTTGTAGATTTTGAAAAGTGATTTTTACATGATTAGTGATGTATATTTCAAGTCACCGATATCGTTGGCTAAGTATTGTGCACAATGATTACCGTCCAATTCCTCTGTATTGGTTGTTGATTATGGGAAGGTCGCCTTTCAGAAGAATGGATCATTACCTGTATCAAGTTTCTACTCTACTTGTACAATTTGGAGAATGATCGTGTTGCCTCTGTAGATTATTTTGAGCTAAGAAAGCTAGGATTATATAGCTTAGGCAGAATTACATAGGCTGTACTGTATGGTAAAGTTATATTTTTTAACATCCTGACTTTGTATTGTTCCATGAATTCCAGGAACCAATGGTGCTTTGATAGGATTTTTGCAAGGTTTAAAATGGAAATCGATCATTTCTGGTTCCAAGGTTCGGCAAAGATCTATGTTTATCACATAAAATATTTTAGACTCAACATCATCTTCTAGTGATAGTCTTATCTAGGATAATGTACCCGATATGAAATCAGATTGCAATGGGCATACAGCATCACCCATTAGTGTACTGATCCATAACAAATAAAATTATGAATCAGGGGGACTATCTTCAGCTGATTCTTTTTAGTCACTTTCTAATATCTCTGGGCAGATCTCACCGGGAGAAGATGAGAGGGGCTCTTTTATGTTTCCCACACAAGTTGAACATAAGCAGGTTACTTCAGAACTAGAATTCAAGGCAGAGTCATCTCCTGGATGGCCACTCTTGCACAGGTCTATTTCAATGGTAAATATACCAAGTCCCCAAACTCAAGCCCGAGAAATGTCTGTGGTTGAGTGGGCACTACATTTGCCTGATAGGCATGAAGAAGTGATAGGAGCAAAAGAAAAGGTGACTCATGAGAGGTCTATGAAAGGTGGTGAAATTGGAAACTCAATGGAAGTAAATTCAGGAGAGACATCATTGATGGGTTTGGATCAGATTGAGGGAAGTCAGAAAAAAATCTCCTTGAAAGAGGTTAAAATATCTTCTCGAAAGTAAAACATGCAAGCAATTCACATATGATGTTTTGGAATTGGAAACCTTAAAGTTCTCTGAAGGTTGCATTTTTAATCTTTGCTTTTCTCTTTAGTTATTTTCCTATTCTTCTTATGTGTTTTCTATACCCTTAAAACCAATACAATATTTTAATCTTATTTTTTCATTCTTGCACCTTGTAGGAAATCTGGTTGGAAAAGGTGGTTGTAGCAGAGTTTACCGAGGTGTTCTTCCTGACGGACAATCAGTGGCAGTAAAACTTTTGAATTTTTCTCCAGAGGCAGAAGAAGAGCTACTCTCAGAAGTTGAGATTATTACTTCCTTGCAGCACAAGAATATTATTGTCCTAATTGGTTACTGTATATATGGCGAGGAACGCTTTCTTGTCTATAAATTTGTATCAAAAGGGAACCTTGAGGAGAACCTTCATGGTATGCAGTATGCTCTATTGAAGTCAATTTCACTGGTTTTGTAGTGAAATTTTTTATTCTTAGAAATTAGCTTTGTTACTAACATTCTGTACATAACAGTGGAAGGGTAAACCAGTGATTCCATGGAATAAAAGATTGAAAGTGGTTGTTGGAGTTGTCGAAGCATTAGATTACTTGCATGATGGTTGCGATCAGCTTGTCATTCATAGGGATGTGAAATCTTCCAATATTCTTCTTTTTGATGACTTTGAACCTCAGGTATAAGAAACTTGCAAGTAGCATCTTTGTATGACTAATGGATTTTATCTTTGGACAGTGTGAAAGCTTAGATATCACTGCTGCTACTGTGTAAATTTAGATGGACACGCTGGGACTAACTTTTGGAATTGTCAATAGTTATCAGATTTTGGGCTAGCAAAATGGGCCTCAACAACTACATCACACATCATTTGCAATGATGTTGTAGGAACATTTGGGTATGTAACATTATGTTTTTATTCCTCACCAGATTACTCATACAATTTTATAGCAATCTGAAGATATAATACTATCAATTCCACAGGTATCTGGCTCCAGAATATTTCATGTATGGAAAAGTTAATGAGAAGACAGATGTATACTCATTTGGGGTGGTTCTTCTAGAGCTTATTACTGGAAAAAAGCCAATTGCTACCAAAATTCCAAATTGCCAAGAGAGCCTGGTGACATGGAAATGATATATTAGATATGAATTGTGTGTATAGCCAAAATGGAAAATTTATCTGATAATGATCTTTGATAATGATCATACAGATGAAACAAATGATGAAGAGGATGGAGGGGTGAATTATGACATCCCCTGGTCAAATCGTTTACACGCTCATTTGTATATGCATATTTTCAGACACCAATGTCTCTTCTATTGCACACATGCCAACATTAGGGTGAATGAAGTTGACATTATTCCGTGATTTGGAATTATAATATGAAGGTTAGTAACTGTATTCCATAGTATAGTAGTGTATGTGTTTTTAGTGTGATATCAATTGATATTTTTATTAGTCAATTATTTACTACATCTGAATTCTAAATTTGATGGTATTTTTTGTTTCCTCTACAGGACACAAGGCCAAAATTTCCAACACCATCTACCTGTGAGTATTCCGGGTGTTAGGCATCTCAGATCATTGGCTGCAAAAATTAGTAGACTTAGATTTTATTAGACTATTGGGGTTGTCAGCATAGAAAAGGTCAATTCCTCTCAGGATTTTCCTAGACCTATGATGCAAGCACCATCAACAACAAGGAAGGTTTTTGCAAAAGATTATATGGGAAGAATAGAAAAATGACCAGTCTTCCTGAACTCGATGGCATGATGTATTGCATGAATGCACAATACGGTCTTATTTTCCCTACTGTAATATATCATATCTTTGTAATATATCAAATCTTCTTTTCCCTGTCTTTTGTTTGCAACGTGAAGGATGAATTTATGAATTTATGGGTTATATTCATCATTTTGGATCTTCAAATATGAATTTATGAAGGCTGAGTGTCAGGGGTAATTCTATTCGTTGTTTGGTTATAAACACATTACAAGCAAACTCATACGATAATGCTATTACACACTGCCCTAAATCACTTGAATTTCTTAGTTCAAACATGCTTTTATTACTGCTAATTCACTGTGCAAAAATCTAAGTATCGTAGGCTGATTTGAAGTTACATTGAATCCATAATAAAGTGCTTCATAACATTGTCTTATAACACAGTCAACAACTCAATTTGACTCATTGATATACTATCTAATTCTTCAATATATCACGTTGCTTGTCAATGAACAGGTTGCCAGATGGACTGGAAAAACTACTGAAACTGAATTTTTTCCTCTACTTAACGCCATTTCTAGCATCATGACGTCCAAATCATATGATAATTTTAAAACAGGCTAAACAACAGTACTTTCTTACAAGTTCCCTGTGGTTTTAAAGGACGATAATTAGGGTTGCTCGACACTGACCATTATCACCCTTTGAACAAAATCTATAATGGATGTTTCTACATGGGATTGATAAAAAAACTGTATAAAAGTCAATCTAGATGCCATAGCAGTTAGATGTGTAAACAGAAGGAAACTGTGGCCAAGTTTGAGAAGGTCTTGTTGTCACCCTTCAGGACAACAGTGACAGAATCAAGAAAGGATCCGCATAACTATAATTGCAGTAATTGTAAAAAATGTGTTTGTGGATGATAAATTGACAATTCAATTTAAATGACAAGTTAGAACTTCCTATCATCCTTTGAGGCACAGATGGAAGTTATTGCCAATATTGTGCATCATTGACAAGGTATAGAATGAAAGAGAAGTTGTAATGAATTGGACTGACCATTTTACAGTATAATTTCAAACAATATGTGAATAGGGTTTGGTCATACATTCAAGAGCACACCGACACTTCCAAAAATTCACACATACATTTACACATTGATCATTTATGTTAACTAATTTACACATACATTTATGTATTTAAGGTTTCAAAGTTAACTAATTTAGTGATAATATTTAGTGACACCAACCTTTGGCCTCCGTCACCTCCCTTCTAAAATAAAAGAGAAAAAAGGGAAAAGGAAATAATATGGCCATTTCACTTCATTTTCCTGTGTCTCACTTGAACAATCTAAGACTATTATCTGGATTTTGTTTTGGTTCCCAAGTATTCCTAACAACAATGGAAGTCACCACTAGATCCCAACAAGTCATGAGTTCACCATCTTAAAAGAAGAAAGTGTTGCTTGTCACATTTCTGTGATTTTTGCTCATAGCTTGAGATCATCAGAGCATTGATTAGTTACGAGATGTTTATTTGTAGGATATTTTGTGGGACTAACTACAGCATTGGAAGAATGGCAATCAGATATTTTAGGCCATGCAAAACATTATGCCGTTGTGATATATGAGCATATATTCTTGTAATATATTATAGGCTCTTATTAGTTTGAGTTGTTTGTGCTTTAACAACTAACGGAGTGTTACATTGAAAAATTGAAAAGATTGAAGAAATAGTTATCACTACTCTAGTTTTCCTCATAAGCTCATGAGATATGATGTCTTCTATGGTTTGGATCAATGGTTGGCTTATTGTGATTGGGTAATATGATATATTTTTACATTTCATTTTTCTAACTTACCAGTCTTCTGTCTCAATCAAAATGCAAGCATAGTAGCTTACACAACATAATTCTATGCAGAGCTTATATCAGCATAATAGCTTACTAGCTTACACACGGCATAATTCTATGGTAAGAATGTGTACAGTGTAGTTGTAAGGCGAGAATGTATCCATTTCACTATGAACATCTTGCCTCCTATATTTTTTTCAATAAATATTAAACTTGTAAGCATGTTTTCTAAAAGAAATAGACAAGTAAAAAATGGATAAGTCTAGATGAAAAGCAAATATTGAACACTGCACTACCAAATTGAATAGTTATACGGGAAAATTTCACAAAACTTTTGTACACTTTCTGATAGAAAACTTCACAAAACTTGTATACAGGATACCAATGGGGCGATGTGTATACTTTTTGATAAGTCTAGATGAAAGGAAAATATAAAGCACTGCACCACCAAATTGGATAGTTATACCTGATGTGTACACTTTTTGATAGAGAATTTCACAAAAATTTTGTACACTTTCTATAGAAAATTTCACAAAACTTGTATACAGGATACCAATGGGAAATGGGGCAATGTGTATACTTTTTGATTGAAATTTTCACAAAACTTGTATACATGATATCTATGGGGAGGAATCAATGCAGTAGTACAATTACAGGTTACAATTTGGGTTGAGAGTTTACCATTTTTGCTTCGATCCATTATAAAGGATGCGATCTGGATACTGTAAGTTTGATAATAAAAAAACATGGTCTTAAGGTCTAGAAGGGCTCAATTTTATTGTTCCGTGTCTTAGATATTGACTTATGTTCTAGTGTCTTTAGATTTAAAAGTACTGTTTATTTTAGCAATTGGAACTTGACTCAATCATAGTTTTATGAGAAAAACTTCATGGGATTCTCTTTTTTATTGAACTATCTACATAGTTGGCTAGTTGTTCAGCCATCAACCACAATATCCACTGATAATCCTGAAGGGCGTGATTGGATTTGAACTTATGTTTTCCTCATGCTATAGATGAATGGTTCAATCAATTAAATTACCCCTCAAGTCCAAGATGACTTTAATCATACTGAGATCACATCAGAGACAACTTAATGCTACAAATTCTTTATCAATATGGGGATATTATTAAGCCAGGAGAGGTGAGCTAGGTTGGTGAGAATGGGACAGTGTTAGAGTTTTCACCCAGGTTCAATACTTCAAACAGGTGACAGTTATGCTTCTTTAGGGTTGGTTCCTATCTACAAGTGGGCACTTGTTCCTCTCAGTTGAGTTTGTGAGCTTCCATTAAATCGATATTGGTTCCATTAAGTCAAGATTGCTTATAAGATTGGCTTCATGCTTTTAAGTCAAGTCAAGATTGCTTATAAGATTGGCTTCATGCTTCTAAGTCAAGTCAAGCGTGCTTAGGTGATGGATGGTCAAACTTCAAACAAGTATCAGGCATTTGTTCCATTAAGTCAAGCTTGATTTCATCTTTATAAGTCAAGTCAAGCTTTGCTTACATATTCCACTTCTTATTAGGTGATGAATAGTTCAGTGTTCCACTTCTTAATAGGTAATTGGTTCAATACTTCAAAAAAATTTCAGGCATTTTTTCCATTAAGTCAAGCTTGACCTCATCTTAATAAGTCAAGTCAAGCTTTGTTTACAATATTCCACTTCTTAATAGGTGATGAATAGTTCAGTATCCCACTTCTTAATAGGTGATGGATGGTTCAATACTTCAACAAGGTTTCAATAGTTGATGAATAGTTCAGTGTCCCACTTCTTAATAGGTGATGATGGATGGTTCAGACTTCAAAAAAATTTCAAGGCTACTTCTTTGGAATCCACTCCCTTCCACAAAGTAGCAGTTGTTCTGTAAGTCAAGCTTTACTTCACACTTCTAAGTCAAATGAGGTGTGACTTCATGCTTCTAAGTGAAGCTTTACTTCATCTTAATAGGTAAGTGAAGCTCGACTTCATGCTTTTAAAATCAATGTTGCACTGCTTAATAGGTGAGGTGATGGATGTTCTAGAATTGAAATTCTTGAAACATCAATGCTTGGTTGTAGTATCTTCCTTCATAAATTAAACAATGAGAAGTATTCATCCGTTTTGAATAAATCTTTCTTTTGAAATATTAAAATCAAGTAAATTCATGTACATTTTCTTATACTAGCTAACTTTTTATCGATGTTTAATTTTGACATGATGCAAGGAAATGGTTGAATTGTTCTGAATCCATTAAAAACAGTTCCAACAAAACCATAAGCTGAGTTTCCAGCAAAATGTAAGAAATTGAAGGCAGCTCAAATTTGTGGTTTATCTTGAGAAATTGCACGTCGCTACAGAGAGTTCTGGGTGCATTTGACAAGTGCTACATCAACTCACAGAATCCAGTACTGGAGTATACACAAGTTTGCTACAACATTATAGTGATCCCATTCCTTTAGTTTAAGGTTATACCTCACTTAAGGTTAAAATTGAACCTAAAATTACATGATGTACTTGAAGACATCTATACAAACTTCATATCAAATATGATACAGGAATTAGGCTTTGTATGTTGCAACATATGACATTTGTGACAATAGTCTCCACTCCCCAAAACTATCTCTATTATCTTCATCAATTAGGAATATAATAAAAAAACTTCAAATCCCAGAAAAATATGTTATACTTGGGATCATCTTATAGTCAGCTAATGCAACCATTATACAAAATCTCATCAAATATTGTCCAAGGAATGTAGTAATATATTTAGGGAAACAGTTAGATAACTTGGAGCAAACTCACATGTTTTTTTCATTGGGAAAAACCATAGTTTTATTCATATTAAGATAGAAAGTACATTTCGTATATGTATTTAAGTATTTATGTCATGTTAAAAAAAAGAGGGAAATAACAACTTTGTTTCTGGTTTTTGCTTGATACTCTGGAACATTACAAATGTTGGCTTCCACAAGGGAGCAAAAAACTTGTCTCTGGACAACACTCGCAGCTCTAAACTTAGATTTCTCAAAAAAGGTTCTAACAATTTTCCATCTAAATGATCAAAATAAACCAGTAACTCCTAAATCTTTGATACATCAGTATCACTATATACTCCTCCATCTAGAATAATCTCAAAACAAAGTGGGATGAAAATATTCAGAATGCTGGCTCTTGAATATGCCACAATCCATTCTTCAGCTGTAGACCAGCTTTTGAAAGTCCATCCGTTTACCCATTTCTTTCCCTGTACATGTGATGGAAAGAGATTGAGTTAAAACACTTGAATCTCATCAAATTTTGGCCTAGAAATGTAGTAATAAATAACAAGTAATATAAATTATGTGAAAAAAGCTCAGTGAACAAAGCATACCTTCTCTTTCCAAAAGAAACAAGTAGGAAATTTCGAATATAGTTACTTACCTTCATATTATAATTCCAAATTAGGGAATAATGTCAACTTAATTCACCCTAATGTTGGCATGTGTGCAATAGAAGAGACATTGGTGTCTGAAAATATGCATATACAAATACACATCAATGAATTATAACTGATAATGTCTCTCCAATAATACCACGATAAATTCACTTCAAAGAAAAACAAACCTAGTGGTGGGTTCATAGATGCAAGTGATTCTGAATGTGTATGATTGATAGATGATGGTTGTTTTGAATTCGTATTTACTTGAATGCTATTCCGAGGCCTTACAACCCTTTGTGGTGTACCTTTCAAAGCACGTACTCTACCTTCCAATATATTACAGTTATGAAATTCTCTATGATATGCCACTTCGTGACATTAATTTATTTAAAAAGTATTAGAAATTTAGAAGTTATACCTGAAATCACTGTTGATGAATTTTTATTTGCATACATTGCCTCCAATTCTTCTTCAAGAGTTTTCTTCTTCAACCTCCCCCCCTCTACCACTGGAAATTTATATTTTGTTGGGTCAACATTAAATGCAGATGGGGAAGCATCATTATGTCCTTGAATGGGCATGGTATTCATTGACTGACTTAACATTTGTCTACCTATCAAAGGAAAGTTGAAAGATTCAAATGCCTGTGCATCCACATTTAGGTCTGGAAGCAATGCACGCTTATTTTGTCGTTGGCGAGACCTCTTCTTAGGGCTCAAGAAGATTTTTCTTCACTTCAATGTGCGTTCATTGTCATTATAACTAAAATCAAAATTATGAATGCATCGCTGATTCATATCAGCAACAAATTTATCCACGAGCTCTTCCATCAACAATGCCCTTGAAATAGAATGTGGAGGTTGCACCATTAATGCTTGAATCTTTTTATTGCACCTATCAAAAATTTCTTGACATCTCCCAAGGTCACATTCATCCAACTCATTGATGATAGGATCAAAATTCTCATTTGAGGCAATCTCAATGTTTTGATCCTCAACAGTGTCATCATTCGGTCCCATAATTGGAGATCCACCATTTACTACATCAACATTAACATCCAACCTAGCTAATTGATGTATTTCCCTAGAACCATATCATTGCAACATGTTCACTTTAATGACATGTTTACAAATATTTCCTCTCATAGCCCATGGGCAATCACATGAAGGAAATGTTTGGTTTGAATAAACCACAAGATATTTTTTCAAGGACGATTGACTTTGCACCCAATAACAATTTTGAATTTCATCATGAGGAACACAATGGTCATCCGGAATATTTTTAGCCTTTTCAATAGATGTCTCTATGATATTCTCCAACCTGTAGTTATTTATGAAACTAGCTTTCTTTAGACGAGCCATGTTCCAATAATAGAGTTCCACCCTTTTAAGCAAAGTGTAGATAAGCCAGTCCATCCGTCGGTGGCATTTTCGTCTACGATCACAAAGGAATTTTGTTTTTAAAAAACAATGATATGCTTCAATGGTGTTGTTTGTTTCTTGGTTGGCATGACGAAAGTTTTGATAACCTTTTTCCCACATATCTGCAAAAAGAAACTATGAAATTTACCATATTTAATAAGCAATGCATTTTGCAGCAACTTGAATAGGTTTAAAAGGTTCTTACGAAATTTTTTATTATCCTTCCAATTCCTTGAAAATTATTGCAAGAAACGGTTCTCATCTTTGAATTCTTCATAAAAACTGATCCAAAGCTTCGACAACAGAGTTTGGATCACGACAACTGTTCATGATAGCACCTAATGTTGAAAACATTTTTCTCCCAACATCCTCACAACTAGCCAATCTAAAGACATTCTTCAGCCATGCTCTTCTGACATGCCAAGCACATAGTAAAACTTGACAACCTATAACAGATCTACACATAGCAAAAAGAGCATTCTCTTAGGTAAATTAGTGAGTGAAGAAAAAACATGAGAAACTATCTTAACTAATTGCAAAAAAATACCTTATTGCATCAATTTCTGCCAATGCATCATCTGTCATGAACGCATTCATTGTTCAATCAGGTTTAAGTTGTCGACCTCTTTCCATAAGTTTGTACAACCACAATGAGATATCAGATGACCTATTTCGGGATGAAACAACCCATGCAATATGGATTCCATTTTGTTGTTTGTCAAACACAAGTAGGGTATACAATTGATACTGCATTCACACAATTATGATGTTAATATTAAAGACAACAAAATACAAATGGTAGAAATGAAAATAAGTGTATGTATGCATCAATTTCTAAATGAATACTCACCCCATACTTGTTTGTGTTGAATGTTGAATCCATTGAAATGATACTGTTATGTGCATATTTCACCATATTATGCAACATCCAATCTGTTTGAATACCAATGATAAATGGCATCTAATCACCATGAGGGGTTTGGTAGAAAAAGAATGAATTCGGATCTTGTTGGTACCATAGATTCAAACTTATTGACTCATTCTTATCAAGTTGAAATTTGTTTTTTCCCAATCGATTAAAAATGTTGACGACATCCCTCCGTGTCAGAAAGTTATCTCGAGTGCTTTCATTATCCACATTGAATAAGCCTTCTCTAACCTCCAACATATGCCGTTCGCAAACCAAATCAACAGATAATCCCATTTCATACATTGCCTCCATTGATAGTACTATTTCTCTTAAAAGACGAGGTGCATACATCACCCTTGGCTCGTTGGATCTATCAAATTGTCCATGGCATGGCCAACCATGTTTGTCTTCATGTTCATACATATTGTATGTAATTATGGCCACATTGGGTTTACCAGCCATTTGTTTCACAATAAAGTGGCACTCACATCCCCTTTTTTGAATATATTGCTGCCTTTTTTTAGGAGGTTTTGGTCCATTCCTCTTGTCCTTTGGTCCATATGTGCATCGATAACTACACATATGGAAATTTTCCAATTATAATACTTTAGTTCAATATAACAAAATACAAAATAGACAACTCATACATGACAAAAATGTAGTTACTCACATTGAATATTTGTTTGAAATTGAATCCCTATGATCAGTCCCATCGTTCATCCTATATAGCTTTCGAACAAATTTGCATGGTGCATTTGGGTTCATTTCCTCCCCCTTGATGAAGTCAGGAACTCTAGAATGTGGAATTAATGCAACACAGCCAATAGATTTGTCCCCTTTCACAACTTCACTCCAGTTCAGATCAGTGCTGGAAAAGATGTCTTTCCCAGGTAGGTCTTGTACTTTTAGATCCATAACAGTGGTCCATTTTTTCTTTCGAACCATCCTCTTTGATATTCTACAAACAAATGAAACACATATGTCAATATTCATATATCCAATACATTGATTTATAAATATATGGTTGTGCTTACATTGAGTATATGAAAGATAGTAAACCATGTCAGAAGAAAACAATAAACCATATGCTTGGTTTCATAATGAACACAACCATGTTCAATAAAAAACAACGAACCATTATCCAACCATTTGTTATGCAATCAACTTGAAATATTCTTAGCAAACTGGGCGTGTACTGGCGGCTCCACAGTCTCTATTTCATGGGCAGCAAGTGGATGGTAGAATAGAAGTGTGAACAGCAGTTAATAAAAAGGATTCTGGTCAAGGATGCAAGCTTTAGCAAGGTACTAGATCGCACTACTGCTGTAGAAATATTGTCAGTTTATTACTTTAAATAAAATCAGACTTAAATTAGTGAAGTTCCTATGGAATGAAAAGTTGAATTTCTGTTTATGTCTTCTGGGTTTTATCTTTGCTAAAGTCATATGTTGCAAGTTGTTTGGGAGGCATAAGATCACTCAAATAGAGGGGGGGAAACAGTGGTAAATAAGTTATAAACTGGTTGTCCCAGGAAATTGTTTTTCCCAACAGTATTGATAAGAAACCATTTCCAGAATTTTACATACAAGTCCACTTCTAGGCAGTAGTAAAAGTTGCAAAATTCCACCTAGAATATTTTAGTGCTGGTAATAAACATTTTCATTTTCAATGTCCCAAAAATTTTGTTTATCCAACCTTGTTTTCTTCATTACTCGGTGCAAAGATTAATTTGTTCAAGATGGATATTTTCAAGGGAAAAATCACTCCCTAGAAACACCAGTTTCCAAGGCCCGAAACACAACCTCGAAGTTAGTCTCAAATTCAGAGCAACTTTAGTTGTCATAGTAATTGTACGTTTATTACATATCGGTCTCTACATTTGGAGATTTGGGAGACTGGGACTTACAACGAAGTGGGTTGTCCTTGAGGAAACATAGACACTAGTCCAAGCACTTTCATGTAAAATTAGTCACAGCAGATCTAATGAACAAGTACATCAATCACAACAGATGAACATAGAAAATATGGCGTAAAACTGTGCAAAACATGTAGCAGTGCTCAATATCCCAGTAAGGGTGAATGATTACAATAGAATACAGTAATAATGACTGAGCAATTCGAATTTCCTAAGGAGGTCATTCGAATCACTGAATGGAGTAGCTTGACTCCAACTAGGAGTCCTCATCATCAATCGGTGGTGGTCATCAATGCACAAGAACCAGTCATCCAGGTGTCAATCTGAGTCTAACTGAGTGTAACATGTGTAACTGAAGTGTGTAGCACTGATATAGGGAAGTGGGCTCAGTGGAGGGTGCATGGGAGGCTAACTGAAGTCAGAACAAGTCATCTAGTCAATCCGGAGGTCCAACGGAAGTGAAACAGTCAGTCGGGAGTGAAACTAGCCTCAAATCAGGGAGAATCGAAGCTAACTAAGTGTAACTGAAGTGGAACTGCAGTGGTAGGGGAAGAAATGCGCCCTTCTCTGGCAGTAGGTGAGAAGTGGGCACCTTCCTGACTAGGAGGGCTAAAACTCTGAAGTAAGTGGCTCCCGAGTGCTAGAATAAGGTGGCTAAGGTGCTGGAGGCATCAACCTGGTGACTGGGATGCATGCAAAGTGCATGCAAACCCTAATTGCATGCAAGATCCTGAAAAAGATGATGTGGATATCCGAACACCCCCCCTCAAGCTAGACTATGGTGTGCAAAAAAAAATAATGTGGGGCCCTAGTAACTAAGACCAAAGGTCACCCCAATACAATAATCCAAAAAAATGTTGAAAATAAACTAAGTGAGGAAAGAGGGAAAACCCAGTGGGAAGAAAGCCCCCCCTCAAGCTAAAGCATAATAATGAATCAATCTGTCTCCACCATGATGGAACTCACCCCCAACAGTGAACGGAGGTAAGAGAACTTCTTCTCAGTGAAGCTCTTGGTGAAGATGTGTGCAATTTGCTCATGAGTAGGGAAATATTGCAGAATGATGGTGCGATCATGCACCAACTGTCGAATGTAATGCATATGAATCTCAATGTGTTTGGTCCTCTGTCGCTGAACTAGATCTGTGGAGATCTTGATAGCACTTTGATTGTCACAAAATAGGACAGTCGAAGTAGTGCCACCAAAACCAAACTCGGAAAGAATACCCTGCAACCAAACTGCCTGAATGCAGGCATTGACTGCCCCTCGATACTCTATCTCTGCTGAAGAAAGTGCAATGGTTTCTTGCTTTTTGCTAGATCAGCAAATAGCACCATGACCAATCATGAAAACATAACCGGAAGTGGACTTCCGATCAATGCTATCACCTGCCCAATCTGAATCAGTAAAACCAATGAAATCAAGCTCAGAATCTGCAGCATAATGTATGCCAAAATGTTTCGTACCTTGCACATACTGCAAGATCTGCTTGGCTGCCCGCCAATGAAGCTCATGGGGATGTTGCATATACCTTGACATGACACTCATGGTGTTGACACCAGGTCTGAAGAAAATTGAAATTTTTGCTAAAAGACCCTAAGAGAAAGAATCATCACTAAAAGGGTTAAGTTGAAGGTTTTTTATATAAAAAATAAGAGAAAAACCCATATGTATAAAGTCCGCTAGAAAAATATAATATAAAGGTTAAGCCCCGGTCAGGTTTCGTCGGCGGAGATAGCATAGATCCAAATCAACGGTTCATATTAACCCCGCGTCGCCAAAGTGATCGCCAACAAACGATGGAGGGTGGTAGCGGACATAATACCACCAAGGCACGTGTCCCACATTCATTCATCCGCGCTTGGAGAAAGTGGTATCAGAAACCACCATAACACCGCGCGGAACCACCTATTACAGAAAGGTGGAAAGATCTCTTACGTGGCAAGGTGGGACCTAACAGGTGGCGAGCGAGGAATGGATTGATGAGACCGTGGCACGTGGCACTATACTTTGCAAGGATCGGAAGGCCAATACATGTTTCAATCAAATCAACGGCCAGCATTTCATCCGCGGCCAGGAACATGCGCACAGGATATAAAGGAAAGCGGTCGCGGAGAATAAACCGCCTTGACAGGTGTCAGCAGATGATGCATCCGCGCGGATACCAAACCGGAAAAGGAAACCACCTTTTCGATCGCGGATACCGCCGGTGCAATAAAGATGGACAAGATCTGACGGTTCAAAATGATGGTTCAAAGATCAACGGATGAAAACGACCCACGTTCGTAAAGGCGCAAGGAGGTTAGTCTAAAAAGGCTTATATAAAAAGAAAGGGCTCCACATAACGGCATTTTGTATGTGTCGTTATCCTGGAGAGCTCCGAAGACTGGTGGAAGCCGGCGATTGCGACAGAAGGCGAAAAGCAAGCAATTACAGGTAGGGTCTGGTGACCTGTCACTCTCTTTAAACGGAAATTTGTTTAAAAGAAGCATTTAGATGGAGACTGTACAAGATATAGACGTTTGTAGGTCGAAAGATGCCCTAGAAGACAGAGATGAAGACGTCTTCGATACCCTTATTAGGTTCCCAGTTTCCGATGTAAAAGTGAAGTTATCTGAGCTGTTAAAAGAGGGTATAGACCCGCATAGAGTTCACCAGTCATCTTTAATAGCTTTTTGCCCTGATCAATTTCCTGCTTTCCCAGAATTCGTCGCCTGGTGTGCTGAAAACTATTCACGGGAAGAAAAGGTTGTTTTAAACAGTCAAAAAACTAGAGCCATCTGTAAAATTGAGCCAGCCGAAGTGATTAGAGCCCTAGAAATAGATTTGCCCAAAACCCTCGACCCTGAAGTTTTCTCTGATGTATCAATTATTGAAAATTTTCACCATGCCTCTCAGAGTGATAGAGAAGTGTTTCTGTCGACGTGTCTCAGACCAGAAACTAGCCTTTCTGAACTCCCTTACCCTTTAGATATCAACCTTTTTAATGAGAATACCCAATTGGTCTTGACACTGTTAGCCGTAGTTTTAGGGTTAGATTCGGATTTGTATATAACTGAGTTCCAATTGAGTTTATTGTACAGAATAAGTATAGTCCAGTCGGGAATTGACGAAAGTCAAATTCCCCGACTAAATTTTGAAGCTTTCATAGCCGAAAGGATGCATGACCAGATGGTCAATTTTTCCACACACAGACATTTCAGGTTTCAAGCATTTTTAATGAAAATGATTATGGTATCCAGCCAAGAAGAATTACAGTTCCCAGAGATCGTTTTTGCAACTCCACTGGAAAACAATATTTTCAATTTCATCAATTACATGCTCTCAACGATCTTTAAGATGATTTTCGGAAAAAGTCTGCCTAGAGTATTGCCGGAAATGCAGGTATCAATGCAACTGAATACAGAGTATGCTACAGGAGACTGGTTTTTATCAAAAGATAGTACAGTGATCAGATTGTATGGGTTCAAGCATAAACCCTATGTGCTACCAGCATTCCTCACCTTGAGGATTTTTGCCTTGGAGTTTTTGAGACAGAAATTGATTGTAGAAGATAACAATTTTTTAGTCCACAGACAAGCAACGGACATTAAGTACCCTTTCACATTAGGTCCGTTTACAATAAAGAATAAGAACGCTGCTGTATATATAGAAAAATTGTTAAAAGACATGAATTTCGAGACAGATGCAGCATTGGAATATGACCCATTAAATATCATATCCAAAAGAAGAATTGAACACCGTATTAAGGCTCTGAATCATCAAAATGTTGAAGGGATGGCAGACAGAGCCAACTGGCTCGAATACAAAGAAGAAATTATCCCAGACAAGGCTGACATAGAAAGGTCATTAGAGGAAGCAATGGCAGAAACAGAAGGCGAAATCAATACTGCATTAGTGGGGTCCAAAAGACCTATACGGGACATTATGATTATTGACGATGAAGAGACAGAAAAAGGAAAACGATTGAAGACTGATGAGTCACAGGAATTGACAAGCATTTCAGAAGAAGCAGAAGCCACAGAAAATAAAATACCAGAGGTTACAGTGAGGGAATACAAAATTGAAGAAACCCCTGTAGAGGATGATGTAAATAGACCTAAAAATTTCATGGATGTATTTAATGAACATAGTAAAAACAAACAGGAATCTGCGAAACAAACAAGTTTATTGTTTCCAAAGGTCAGAAATATATCAAACAATGAAGTGAGCTTGTTCACCAGCAGGAACATCAAAGAAAATTCTTTAAAATTTTCAGTTGTGACCAAAGACAAGATCTCAGAGATGAGTGTAGATTTGTCGAAGATAAATGCCCCTGACAAAATTTTGTTACATAGACAAGCTGGAGAGGTTATATACTCAGACTATTTGGGGGCCACATTGAGAGCAAACAAACTAAAAAATTCAGTAGAAAAATTAAATAATCAATTGAGGCAAGAAAAGGCAGAGAATAAGTCTCGACAACATCAAATTAAGAAGCTGCAAATGGACTTAATTAATAAAGATGGAGCTGCAGCTACCAAACTATTACAGGAGAAGGAAGAAATGATTTTAACATTGAGACGAAAGTTAAAAATCCCAGATGCTATACTCATTCAAGGTGCAGAATTGACTATATTAGAAAAAGAGAAAGAAGAGTTAGCTAACGAAGTCAATGATGTCACAGCTAAATGGTTAAAGCTGTCAGATGAAAAAGACTACTGGGAAAAAGAAAGGTTCCTTTTGGAGGAACAATTGGCAACAGTGAGAAAACAACTAGCAGAAAACAGTCAACAGCAAGTACAGGCAGGCCCCGAAGAAGATAAGAATGATGTAGATGGGATTTTGCAGGCAATGTCTCAAATAAGTTTAAAAGATAATGAAATTAAATTGTTGAAGACAGAAATACAGAAATTAAAAGAAGAAAATGAAGCAAAAGAAAAAGAAATAAAAACCTTGCAGGCAAATAATCAGGAATTGAGCAGTAATAATAAAGGATTGGCTGCTCATGCAACAGGACAAGCTGCCATGCAGGGATGTAAACATATGGTATGGGACCAGATCATTAAAGAAGTTGAAAAACTTAGGCCGTATCTGGATTATATAAGAGTTAAGGAAAAAGTAGCCAAAGATGCCTTCAACAGTTGCCAGGCAGTCAAGGAAAGCCTAAACAGAAAGCCTAAAGAAATCGCCCAGAGAGCAATTACATTTTTAAACAGTCTATCCGAGGCAGACCTAACAACCATGAGTATAACTAACAGAATTTCTGTCATCACTTGGGCCAGAAGGATCTTGGGCAAATACTCACATATCGAAAACATCGAGGCCAAAGCAGGAGAAATAAGGAAAGAAGTAATCCAGTTTAAAAAGCAATTTGACAAGTTAGTGAACAAGGGATTCCCATCTTTCTGGAACGAAGATAATGAATTAATTCCTCAGAATGATTATAAAAGATTATTGTTTGATATCAGGATGGATCACCGAAAATTCCAGCAGATAGATCACATGCTCACAGGAAAAATCTTAATGGAGAAAATGTCAGGGGAATTTGAAATTTTAAATATGTTGATTTCAACTTGCGCAAACCTTCTTCCTATTTCTTATGCAGGTCATATCGAGATGCGAGTCTTGGTGAAAGAAATGACCAGTTATGACCTACCCACGGCTGACCAATGGAATTATGTAGAGAAGTACGGGAAGACCAGATATTCTGTTCATACTTAAATGCCTTTGAAATTCTTGCCATGTGGCAAAAATGATGATATCCAAAAGTCTTGCCAAGTGGCAAAAAGACTTTTTATTTTAAATTTGTAATATTATTTGAAAGACAGTTATGGGTTACTCGAAGACAGTTATTTTTAGTTAAATATTTTTAATTATTAGTTAGAAGAAGCAGTTATGTGGAGCTTCTTCTGAAAATTTTGTATAAAAGACAATGGAGGTCATTATTGGAGGGGTTGGAAAATTTTTGAGAAACAAGTATGTTGTGAAGTTTATTTTTGAAATAAAGGCAGTACAGTGACGATACCTATCCTTTGATACAGAGATTCATGAGTTAATCAGTCTTGCAGTCCGTTATTTTCTTTATCTTTATATGTGCATGTTATCTTCTTCGTTATATCTCCCATGGTGTTTTTCTTCTATATTTAAATGAACATTTGAAATAACTTGAGATTCATACTGGTTATGCCTCATTTTATCTGCATTTAAATATCCATTTTATTCTTCAAAGTTGACAATAGATTTATCCTAGATAGATACCTGTTGTTGATGGAATGTCTTTACTTCTTTCTATGTCGCCTGAAAAATCAAATTGACTGTAACATGATTACTATCTTGCCTCTGTGAAAATCTTTATGGTGAATATCTCTTGCTGGTTTATTATACATTCTGAAAGCTTTGACTCCATGCCCAATGTTTCTTGTTTACCTTTTCGACCAGAAAATATCTTTTGAGAAGTTTTAAGGAAACCTTTATATATTTTAGCCTTCATATATATATTCTGAGAGAGCCCTCTCTGGTAGAGAAAATGGCTAGTTCTTCTACCTCAAGATTGGTTTGAAATAGGTTACCTTAGGTCTTATTTTCTTACAACCGGAATAAAATCTAAGTGCTAACATTTTGGCGCCGTTGCCGGGGACGAAAGTGAAATTTTCCCTGGGAGAAACGACAAAGAAAGCTCAAAT
Source organism: Larix kaempferi (assembly GCA_027924585.1). NCBI lineage: Eukaryota > Viridiplantae > Streptophyta > Pinopsida > Pinales > Pinaceae > Larix > Larix kaempferi. Next base: position 1,372,591 of record BSBM01000643.1, read on the forward strand.
TTCTTGGGCAAGGAAGTTTGAAACAAGTTGGTTGTAGATATTGCCCTGGCGACTTCACTTGTGACAATTTTTAGAAGTTTTGAGATTAAGTTGAGAAAGACATTGTGGCTACAAGAAGGAATCCCGGTTCGCAGTTCTTTTCGGGTGTAGATAATCCTGAAAAACTCCTCAAGACGGAGAAAATCAAAGGCAAGACTAAAGAAGGTATTTCCCAGTTTTCAAATATATTTCCTTCTTTGCAAGAACATTTGTTTGAAGAAGAAAATATTGGTTCCAGTGAAAAGATTTTGTTTAGAACTAAGTCAGATTCTGATTTGAGAGAAACAAAAGTTGATCCACAAAGTTTGTGGGACTATTCTTTAAAATCTGTTTGGGAAAATTTACAAAGATCTGAGAGGAAAGCACCTGAAATATCCAAAACCCAAAGAATACCTGTACCGGGTAATAGACAACAGACGACTGCAGTTGCACCTTATAACCCACCACCCATGGCTGCCAGATTTGCTCCTTTGGTTTTGCCAGCAGTTTTACATGATTTGCCTCAAAATTATGCACAGAGGATATTTACTTTTGATAATGAGGGAAATTATACAGCACAGCAACATGTTGATAATTTCAGCGATTTTATTGATTTAGAAGAAGTAGATTTTGATGATGCTAAAATGAGGTTGTTTGCCCAAAGTTTGAGAGGTGAAGTGAAAAAATGGTTTAGAGCTTTGGCCGCTGGATCTATTGCAAATTATGATGCCTTTACAACCCTTTTTATAGAAAGATGGGAAGATCAGAAGAATCCTTCACAGGTATTGACCCAATACAACAATTTGAAAAAAGGAGGGTTTGAGTCAGTTCAGGAGTTTTCTGCCAGATTTATGAAAGTCTATAATTCAATCCCTACAGATATAAAACCTCCAGTAGGAGCAGCCAAGTTACATTATGCTGATGCTTTTGAAGGTGATTTTTCATGCACATTAAGAGAAAGAAGATCGACTACTTTGGCAATAATGATGAAAGATGCAGTAGAAGTAGAGGCTAATATGATGGCTTCTGGAAAAATGAGACACAGAGATATGGATAGAAAGAAAATTAGAGAAGATAATCAAAATGTGGCTTCTTCTTCTGCTTCTTCTTCCTCTACTGATATAAAGTTCGAAGCGATGATGAAAACTATGGAAAAATTGCTAGAAAGATTAGTAGTGGACAATAAAACTCCAAATAAAGAACCAGCAGAACCTCAAATCAGAAACCCTAACTTTAGAAGGCCTTTTGTTCCAGCTGTAAGACCGAGAGGACAGACAAACCCAAGGAATGCAGAAGACGATCAAATCCGACCTCCTTTTCCTGAGAATTACATTGCTGGAGAATCTGAAGCCGAAATGCCTGAAGGAGATATTCATCATTGTGGAAGTTCTGATCCGGAAGTATATTTGACTAAACAGGAGCATGATATGTTCATGGCAGAAGGAGAATGTTGTAGTTTGGAAATGGGGAGTGATCAATACCAGATTGGTTATCAAAACGCCATAAATGATCTTCAAAGAAAGATGAATCTGAGGAACCGAGATGTTGTAATTGACAAAGGGAAAGAACCAATAGGCAAGTCAAAAAGAAATGTTGATAAAGCTTCTACAAGTCAGTCTGAACCACAAACTAAGAGAAAGGAAAATGAAGATGTACCCAAGATAATTCCAGATATCAAGAAAGATCCAACGAAAGAAAATGATAAAAGTTTGGTTCCTTTCAACATACAGAATGAAATGTCAAAAGTCAAGATTTCAGTACCCTTTAATGAAATACTGAAGAACAAGGAGTACAAGGAACAAATTTTCAAGATGATGCAGGTAGAAAATCGGGTGGAAGTAGACACTTTGGAGTTAGATGATGATAATCCTAATATCTGTTTAGGATCAAGAATGGAAGACAATAGTTTGGAAGAAGTTTCTCCTTTCTATGTGAATTTGGATATTCATGATAAAGTGGTACATAACTGTATGTTGGATTCCGGAGCTTCTCATAATTTGATGCCTAAACTTGTAGTAGATTCTCTAGGATTGGAGATCACAAGACCATATGATGACTTATTCTCTTTTGATTTAAGGAAAGTTAAATGTTTAGGGTTGATTAAAGATTTGACAGTCAATCTCAGTAAAATACCAGCCAAAGGTATTCTCATGGATGTGGTAGTTGCTGATATCCCTGCAAAGTTTGGTATGTTATTGTCTAGGTCGTGGGCTTCAAAGTTAAAGGGAACTCTACAAATGGATATGTCCTTCGCTACTATTCCAGTGTTGGGAGTACACAGAAGATTGTATACTGAAAAGAGAGCTTCTTATTTGGTAAGTGATTTAAAAGAACCTGAGAAACATGCCATTTATGCTTTAGACACCGATCTGGGGTCCTGCATTTTGTACAATGATGTTGAATCTAAAGAGAAGATTGATTTAATTGAACCTAAAGAAAATAAGGAGGAAAAATTGTTGAGAGAAAAGATCAGAAAAGAAGGTACTTGGACAATGCACTTTGATGGAGCTAGAAGCAGAGAAGGAGCTGGAGCAGGAGTATGGATAATTACACCTGACAGAGAATTTCTAATGTTTTCTTACCAATTGAATTTTGAATGTACCAACAATGTTGCAGAGTATGAGGCCTTAATTCTGGGATTGAATGTGTTGAAAGAATTGAAAGCAAAAAAGATTGAGGTATTTGGGGATTCTGAATTGGTTATAAATCAAATAAAAGCTATTTATCAGACCAAACACCCGAAAATGAGGTCCTATAGGAATGAAGTGTGGGATTTATTGGAAAACTTCTTTGATGAACATGATGTTATTTCAATTCCCCGAGTTAGCAACACTGTAGCAGATTCTTTAGCCACTGCTGGAGCTGCATTCAAAACCCCCTCCTTTTCTAAAAAGGAATATAATATCGAAGTCATACATAGACCATCTATTCCAGACAATGTCAAGCATTGGCAGGTCTTTGAAGATGACCAACAGATCAAACGCTTTTTGGAAATGACAGATGAGTTCCATTACAGATCTATTGATGCAGAAGGTGATGAGATGGGTCCAGACGAAGTGGATTCTCTGGAGGAAGTCGAAAAATTCAAACAGAAGATCGGAGGTAAGGATATTATTCAACTGAAGAATAATGTTATCCCTAGAGGTTTAATTCCTTTAGAAAAGTTATTTGATAAAAATGACGTGGTAAAAAATCCAAAGATTGAACCAAAGCCTGAAGATGTGAAGGATTATAATCTGGGTTCTGAAAAGGATCCCAAATTAGTAAAACTTTCAAAGAAGTTACCAAGAAAAGAAGAAGATAAAAGTGTGGAAGTAATGAAAAGGTTTTCAGATGTTTTTGCTTGGAGCTATGAGGATTTAAAGGAATATGATATTTCTGTTATACAACATACAATTCCAATTAAACCAGGTGAAAAGCCTTTTAAGCAAAAGTTGAGAAGAATAAATCCCAAGCTACTGCCAGTGATAGAAAAAGAGGTGAGGAAGTTGTTTGAGGCTAAGATAATTGTGTCTCTGAGGTTTTCCAAGTGGTTAGCAAATTTAGTACCTGTGAGGAAAAAGAATGGAGAAATAAGGCTGTGTGTGGATTTTAGAAACTTGAACAGAGCTTCGTTGAAAGATAATTATCCACTCCCTAAAATGGACCAGGTTTTACAACAAGTTGTGGGAGCCGAGAGAATATCAATGCTAGATGGTTTTTCAGGTTATAATCAAATCAAAGTTCACCCAGAAGATCAAGAAAAAACTGCTTTTACTACACCTTGGGGAACGTTTATGTACGCCAAAATGCCATTTGGTCTAATGAATGCAGGAGCAACATTTCAGAGAGCTATGGATATTGCATTTGCAGACGAAAGGGACAAAATTGTGGTGGTATACATGGATGATATCACTGTTTATTCAAAGAACGCCGCTGATCACTGGAAACATTTGGAAAGAGTTTTCATAAAATGTAGAAGGTTTGGAATTTCGTTAAATCCTAAGAAATCACATTTTTGTATGGAAGAAGGAAGGTTATTGGGGCACATCATATCCAAAGAAGGAATTAAGATTGATCCAGAGCGAGTATCTGCAATACAAAAGGTGGGAATTCCTAGAAGTAAGAAAGAAATTCAGTCATTCATAGGAAGGGTAAATTGGTTGAGGAGGTTCATCCCCAGTTTTGCTGAAATTTTAAGAAATATCACTGAAATGTTGAGAAAAGATAGAGAAATCAAATGGAATGAAGAAGCAAGAAAATCCTTTGAAAACATCAAGAAAGCTTTGACCGAAGCACCGGTATTAATTAGTCCAGATTATACAAGGGATTTCATTATGTTTACATATGCATCGGAGCACACAGTGGCTGGAGTACTGTTGCAGAAGAATCAAGAAGGTATAGAACAGCCTATTGCATTTTTTAGTAAAATTCTGAGAGATGCAGAATTAAAATACAACATCATGGAAAAACAAGCTTATGCTTTGGTGAAAGCATTGAAGGATTTCAGAATATATATTTTGCATTCTCATACAATAGCGCATGTTCCATCATCAGCGGTAAAAGATATTCTTACACAACCAGATCCTGAAGGGAAAAGAGCAAAATGGATAGCAGTATTGCTAGAATATGACCTGGACATTAAACCCACCAAATTAATTAAAGGTCAAGGTTTAGCTAAGATGATGACAGAAACAAATTTGGATTCCCTCAGTATAAATTTTATGGCTGAAACCTCATCCGAGGATGTTCCAAAGTCACCAATAATTGAAGATTTTTCTTTATCTCCCTGGTACTCAGATATTGTATATGTCTTACAGAATCTCCAAGCACCTGCAGACATGGAAAAAACAAGGGCCAGGTCAGTAAAACTGAAAGCTGCAAAGTTTTGCATATTAAATGGAAATTTGTTTTGGAAAGATCCAGGAGGAATATTGTTAAATTGTCTTTTAGAGAATGAAGCACAGCATATTATGGTGGAATTTCATAAAGGTATGTGTGGAGGACATCATTCATGGAAGGCTACAGTGAACAAAATTCTTAGAGCTGGTTTTTACTGGCCTAGCATGTATTCCGATGTGTATAAAGAAATAACTAAATGTCATGAATGTCAAATTTTCGATGGAAAAAGAGAATTATTACCATTTCCACTGAAACCCATTTCAGTTGAAGCACCGTTCCAACAGTGGGGGTTAGATTTTATTGGTGAAATTAACCCGAATTCTTCAGGACAACACAAGTGGATTTTGACTGCTACTGATTATTTCACAAAATGGATTGAGGCCATACCAACCAGAAATGCTACAGAGACAGTGATTATGAACTTTTTGGAAGAAAATATTTTGTCCAGGTTTGGTTGCCCTAAAAGGATAGTGACAGATAATGCCCCAGCATTCAAGTCAAAAAAGATGATAAATTTCTGTCATAAATATCATATACATCTGAATCATTCAACAGCTTATTATCCACAAGGAAATGGATTAGCCGAATCTTCAAATAAAAGTTTGGTGAGAATCATAAAGAAGTTGTTAGAGGATAATAAGAGGGCTTGGCACACCAAACTGAAATATGCTCTATGGGCAGACAGAATCAGTACGAAAAGAGCAATTGGTATTTCTCCTTTTCAGTTGGTATATGGTACAGAAGTAGTTTTTCCTGTCTCTTTAGGATTGCCAGTCATGAAACTGTTACAAGAAGTTGGTGAAGAACCAAATCATATGCAAAGAAGAATAAATCAAATGATAGAATTGCACGAAGTCAGAGAAAAAGCATATAACAAGACCCAAATACATCAAGAAAAAATGAAAAAGACTTTTGACAGAAAAGTTAAGGAAAGAGATTTTCAAATAAATGATTTGGTTTTGAAATGGGATTCCAGGAAAGAAGAGCACCATGGAAAGTTTGAACATTTATGGAAAGGTCCATATATTATTGCAGGATGCCAAGGAGAAAATGCTTTTATCCTAAAAAATTGCAATGGAGAATTTTGTCCTGGAGGGCCAGTAAATGGGAGGCATCTCAAACATTATTTGTCCTAACAGATGGAAGTGGAAGAAAGTTCTTGTACAGTGTAAATATTTCAAAAAAAAAAAAAAAAAAAATTTGAAATTTGAATTTGGCCCAATGGATCAGGCACTTGGTCTACGATGTTCTTTGCTACCTCGCAGGGAGGATAGCATCCCCAGTTGGAGCCAGTTGTTGACACCAGGTCTGAAGAAAATTGAAATTTTTGCTAAAAGACCCTAAGAGAAAGAATCATCACTAAAAGGGTTAAGTTGAAGGTTTTTTATATAAAAAATAAGAGAAAAACCCATATGTATAAAGTCCGCTAGCAAAATATAATATAAAGGTTAAGCCCCGGTCAGGTTTCGTCGGCGGAGATAGCATAGATCCAAATCAACGGTTCATATTAACCCCGCGTCGCCAAAGTGATCGCCAACAAACGATGGAGGGTGGTAGCGGACATAATACCACCAAGGCACGTGTCCCACATTCATTCATCCGTGCTTGGAGAAAGTGGTATCAGAAACCACCATAACACCGCGCGGAACCACCTATTAAAGAAAGGTGGAAAGATCTCTTACGTGGTAAGGTGGGACCTAACAGGTGGCGAGCGAGGAATGGATTGATGAGACCGTGGCACGTGGCACTATACTTTGCAAGGATCGGAAGGCCAATACATGTTTCAATCAAATCAACGGCCAGCATTTCATCCGCGGCCAGGAACATGCGCACAGGATATAAAGGAAAGCGGTCGCGGAGAATAAACCGCCTTGACAGGTGTCAGCAGATGATGCATCCGTGCGGATACCAAACCGGAAAAGGAAACCACCTTTTCGATCGCGGATACCGCCGGTGCAATAAAGATGGACAAGATCTGACGGTTCAAAATGATGGTTCAAAGATCAACGGATGAAAACGACCCACGTTCGTAAAGGCGCAAGGAGGTTAGTCTAAAAAGGCTTATATAAAAAGAAAGGGCTCCACATAACGGCATTTTGTATGTGTCGTTATCCTGGAGAGCTCCGAAGACTGGTGGAAGCCGGCGATTGCGACAGAAGGCGAAAAGCAAGCAATTACAGGTAGGGTCTGGTGACCTGTCACTCTCTTTAAACGGAAATTTGTTTAAAAGAAGCATTTAGATGGAGACTGTACAAGATATAGACGTTTGTAGGTCGAAAGATGCCCTAGAAGACAGAGATGAAGACGTCTTCGATACCCTTATTAGGTTCCCAGTTTCCGATGTAAAAGTGAAGTTATCTGAGCTGTTAAAAGAGGGTATAGACCCGCATAGAGTTCACCAGTCATCTTTAATAGCTTTTTGCCCTGATCAATTTCCTGCTTTCCCAGAATTCGTCTCCTGGTGTGCTGAAAACTATTCACGGGAAGAAAAGGTTGTTTTAAACAGTCAAAAAACTAGAGCCATCTGTAAAATTGAGCCAGCCGAAGTGATTAGAGCCCTAGAAATAGATTTGCCCAAAACCCTCGACCCTGAAGTTTTCTCTGATGTATCAATTATTGAAAATTTTCACCATGCCTCTCAGAGTGATAGAGAAGTGTTTCTGTCGACGTGTCTCAGACCAGAAACTAGCCTTTCTGAACTCCCTTACCCTTTAGATATCAACCTTTTTAATGAGAATACCCAATTGGTCTTGACACTGTTAGCCGTAGTTTTAGGGTTAGATTCGGATTTGTATATAACTGAGTTCCAATTGAGTTTATTGTACAGAATAAGTATAGTCCAGTCGGGAATTGACGAAAGTCAAATTCCCCGACTAAATTTTGAAGCTTTCATAGCCGAAAGGATGCATGACCAGATGGTCAATTTTTCCACACACAGACATTTCAGGTTTCAAGCATTTTTAATGAAAATGATTATGGTATCCAGCCAAGAAGAATTACAGTTCCCAGAGATCGTTTTTGCAACTCCACTGGAAAACAATATTTTCAATTTCATCAATTACATGCTCTCAACGATCTTTAAGATGATTTTCGGAAAAAGTCTGCCTAGAGTATTGCCGGAAATGCAGGTATCAATGCAACTGAATACAGAGTATGCTACAGGAGACTGGTTTTTATCAAAAGATAGTACAGTGATCAGATTGTATGGGTTCAAGCATAAACCCTATGTGCTACCAGCATTCCTCACCTTGAGGATTTTTGCCTTGGAGTTTTTGAGACAGAAATTGATTGTAGAAGATAACAATTTTTTAGTCCACAGACAAGCAACGGACATTAAGTACCCTTTCACATTAGGTCCGTTTACAATAAAGAATAAGAACGCTGCTGTATATATAGAAAAATTGTTAAAAGACATGAATTTCGAGACAGATGCAGCATTGGAATATGACCCATTAAATATCATATCCAAAAGAAGAATTGAACACCGTATTAAGGCTCTGAATCATCAAAATGTTGAAGGGATGGCAGACAGAGCCAACTGGCTCGAATACAAAGAAGAAATTATCCCAGACAAGGCCGACATAGAAAGGTCATTAGAGGAAGCAATGGCAGAAACAGAAGGCGAAATCAATACTGCATTAGTGGGGTCCAAAAGACCTATACGGGACATTATGATTATTGACGATGAAGAGACAGAAAAAGGAAAACGATTGAAGACTGATGAGTCACAGGAATTGACAAGCATTTCAGAAGAAGCAGAAGCCACAGAAAATAAAATACCAGAGGTTACAGTGAGGGAATACAAAATTGAAGAAACCCCTGTAGAGGATGATGTAAATAGACCTAAAAATTTCATGGATGTATTTAATGAACATAGTAAAAACAAACAGGAATCTGCGAAACAAACAAGTTTATTGTTTCCAAAGGTCAGAAATATATCAAACAATGAAGTGAGCTTGTTCACCAGCAGGAACATCAAAGAAAATTCTTTAAAATTTTCAGTTGTGACCAAAGACAAGATCTCAGAGATGAGTGTAGATTTGTCGAAGATAAATGCCCCTGACAAAATTTTGTTACATAGACAAGCTGGAGAGGTTATATACTCAGACTATTTGGGGGCCACATTGAGAGCAAACAAACTAAAAAATTCAGTAGAAAAATTAAATAATCAATTGAGGCAAGAAAAGGCAGAGAATAAGTCTCGACAACATCAAATTAAGAAGCTGCAAATGGACTTAATTAATAAAGATGGAGCTGCAGCTACCAAACTATTACAGGAGAAGGAAGAAATGATTTTAACATTGAGACGAAAGTTAAAAATCCCAGATGCTATACTCATTCAAGGTGCAGAATTGACTATATTAGAAAAAGAGAAAGAAGAGTTAGCTAACGAAGTCAATGATGTCACAGCTAAATGGTTAAAGCTGTCAGATGAAAAAGACTACTGGGAAAAAGAAAGGTTCCTTTTGGAGGAACAATTGGCAACAGTGAGAAAACAACTAGCAGAAAACAGTCAACAGCAAGTACAGGCAGGCCCCGAAGAAGATAAGAATGATGTAGATGGGATTTTGCAGGCAATGTCTCAAATAAGTTTAAAAGATAATGAAATTAAATTGTTGAAGGCAGAAATACAGAAATTAAAAGAAGAAAATGAAGCAAAAGAAAAAGAAATAAAAACCTTGCAGGCAAATAATCAGGAATTGAGCAGTAATAATAAAGGATTGGCTGCTCATGCAACAGGACAAGCTGCCATGCAGGGATGTAAACATATGGTATGGGACCAGATCATTAAAGAAGTTGAAAAACTTAGGCCGTATCTGGATTATATAAGAGTTAAGGAAAAAGTAGCCAAAGATGCCTTCAACAGTTGCCAGGCAGTCAAGGAAAGCCTAAACAGAAAGCCTAAAGAAATCGCCCAGAGAGCAATTACATTTTTAAACAGTCTATCCGAGGCAGACCTAACAACCATGAGTATAACTAACAGAATTTCTGTCATCACTTGGGCCAGAAGGATCTTGGGCAAATACTCACATATCGAAAACATCGAGGCCAAAGCAGGAGAAATAAGGAAAGAAGTAATCCAGTTTAAAAAGCAATTTGACAAGTTAGTGAACAAGGGATTCCCATCTTTCTGGAACGAAGATAATGAATTAATTCCTCAGAATGATTATAAAAGATTATTGTTTGATATCAGGATGGATCACCGAAAATTCCAGCAGATAGATCACATGCTCACAGGAAAAATCTTAATGGAGAAAATGTCAGGGGAATTTGAAATTTTAAATATGTTGATTTCAACTTGCGCAAACCTTCTTCCTATTTCTTATGCAGGTCATATCGAGATGCGAGTCTTGGTGAAAGAAATGACCAGTTATGACCTACCCACGGCTGACCAATGGAATTATGTAGAGAAGTACGGGAAGACCAGATATTCTGTTCATACTTAAATGCCTTTGAAATTCTTGCCATGTGGCAAAAATGATGATATCCAAAAGTCTTGCCAAGTGGCAAAAAGACTTTTTATTTTAAATTTGTAATATTATTTGAAAGACAGTTATGGGTTACTCGAAGACAGTTATTTTTAGTTAAATATTTTTAATTATTAGTTAGAAGAAGCAGTTATGTGGAGCTTCTTCTGAAAATTTTGTATAAAAGACAATGGAGGTCATTATTGGAGGGGTTGGAAAATTTTTGAGAAACAAGTATGTTGTGAAGTTTATTTTTGAAATAAAGGCAGTACAGTGACGATACCTATCCTTTGATACAGAGATTCATGAGTTAATCAGTCTTGCAGTCCGTTATTTTCTTTATCTTTATATGTGCATGTTATCTTCTTCGTTATATCTCCCATGGTGTTTTTCTTCTATATTTAAATGAACATTTGAAATAACTTGAGATTCATACTGGTTATGCCTCATTTTATCTTCATTTAAATATCCATTTTATTCTTCAAAGTTGACAATAGATTTATCCTAGATAGATACCTGTTGTTGATGGAATGTCTTTACTTCTTTCTATGTCGCCTGAAAAATCAAATTGACTGTAACATGATTACTATCTTGCCTCTGTGAAAATCTTTATGGTGAATATCTCTTGCTGGTTTATTATACATTCTGAAAGCTTTGACTCCATGCCCAATGTTTCTTGTTTACCTTTTCGACCAGAAAATATCTTTTGAGAAGTTTTAAGGAAACCTTTATATATTTTAGCCTTCATATATATATTCTGAGAGAGCCCTCTCTGGTAGAGAAAATGGCTAGTTCTTCTACCTCAAGATTGGTTTGAAATAGGTTACCTTAGGTCTTATTTTCTTACAACCGGAATAAAATCTAAGTGCTAACACATGGCATATGAAATATCAGGCCTTGAGTGTGTCAAATAAAGTAGTGAACCAATCAACTGTCGATACATACTGCAATCTACAAGCGGTGTAGAATCTCCCTCCTCAAGACTGATTCCTGAGAGGAATGGGAATGGGGCTGCCTTACATTCAGACATATTAAAATTCAATAACAGGTCGGAAGCATATTTTTACTGAGATATAGTGATCCCATCAAAATTTTGAGCTATCTCCAAGCCCAAAAAGTGACTCAGCAAGCCCAAATCGCTCATGTCAAAAGCTAGATTTAAGGCAGTTTTTAGCTTGTTTATTGAAGTAAGAGTGCTACCAGTAATGAGAAGATCATCAACATAAAGTACAATAACCAACAAATTACCTTTAACTCGCTAAAGATACACATTCGGATCAGATTTGCATCTTTGGAAATTCTGAGAAAGAAGGAAGGAGTCCATCTTTGCGTACCAAGCTCTTGGGGCCTGTTTTAACCCATACAAAGATTTCTTCTATCTACAAACTAATGATGGATCTGATGTGTAGCCCTCTTGCTGCTGCATATATACCTCTTCAGCAATGTCTCCATGTATAAATGCACTCTTCACATCCATGTGGTGCACTTCCCAGTGCTTGGATGCGGAAATAGCCAAAACAAGGCGGATGGAATCCATTTTTGCAACCGGTGCAAAGGTATCAGTGTAGTCCACTCCTTGGACTTGGGAGAAACCTTTTGCCACCAACCTTGCTTTGTATTTGCTAATAGATCCATCATCAGAAACTTTCGTGCGGTAGACCCATTTACACTTCACTAATTGTCTTCCAGGTGGAAGCGAAACTAGATCCCATGTGTTGTTCTTTTGAAGAGAACTGTACTCTTCATCCATGGCACCTTGCCATCTCGGATCTCGGTGGGCAGAATTGTATGATGTGGGATCTGAACCAGCCATAAAATAACAAATCTCAGGAAGTAATGGATCATCAATAGAAAGAGCCATACCTACTCTTTGAAAGTCTGCTCATGTTTGTCTCAGATCAGCAGGATTTCCAAAGTTCGAACCAGCAAATTGAAGAGTGTTTTGGGCCCATTTTGGTAATTGAGGAGGATCATAATGGTCGGATTCCGAACCTGATATGTCATGATAATCATATTCTGCTAAAATATCATAAATATCAGAACTCATACCTTCATTATCGCTGCACGGATCTTCTTCTGGTGAAGGCGGTGAATCGGCAGTCTCTTCCTCAACTAGTTGCAATTCTTGAAGCGGTTCTTCAAATTGCACACTGCGCTCTGTGAATATCTTTTTAGATCTGATATCCATGAGTTTATATGCTTTTGATTCTTCCCCATATCCTATCAATATGCACTCAATACTTTGTGGATCCAAAGCTCGTCTCTTCTTGGAAGGAATTCTAGCCCATGCAGTAGAGCCAAAAACTCTCAAATTTGACACATCCGGTTTGTGACCAAAGAATGCTTTGAAATGAGTCATACCTTTCACGGATGAATGTGGAACACGGTTCTGTATGTACGCAACAACATTGATTGCTTCAGCCCAAATATTTGCAGCCAAACCTTTTGATTCAATCATGCATGTAGCCATTTCTTTCAGTGACCGATTTTTCCTTTCTGCTACACCGTTCTGCTGGGGTGTGTAGGGAACTGTATGTTGGATCTGAATTCCGCTTTGGGCACAAAGTTGCAGCAACTCGGCCTTGATATATTCTCCACCATTATCAGATCTAAGAGCTTTGATCTTGCTCTCAGTGGTGGTCTCAACAGAATCCTTAAAATCCTTGAATTTTCCAAGCACTTCTGACTTGTTTTTGAGAAAGAATACCCATGTAAAGCGGGAAAAATCATCAATAAATGTCAAAACATACCTTGAACCATTTAATGACGTATGGGGCAGTGGACCACTGATATCAGAATGTATCAACCCCAAAACTGTAGAATCTCTGCTAGCTTTGCCGCGGTCGAATCTATGCTCGGGGTGCTTCCCAATAATGCAACCAGTGCATATTCCCTTCGAGGAACGGAGTTGTGGAAGACCATCTACCATGGATTTGTTTGATAGAAGTAGCAAATACTTATAATTAACATGTCCAAATCTTTCATGCCAAAGCCTAGTAACCTCATTACCATGTGTGCGAAGAGCAGTGGGCTTTGCAAGCGGAATAAAGTGTGAAAACTCATAGCATTTTGCAGTGTGGTTTTGTAATGACCATTTTTTGGAATTTTATTAAAATGACATTTTTCCACTTTTTTTCCCTAGTTCGACCTTTGACTAGTTTTGATCTCTAGGTCCCAAATTTGCCCCAAATGATCCCAAATATTCTGATAAGGTATATGAATGATATTAGAACATAAATATGTGTTTCAAGGATGCCTTTGGACCTTTAAAATACTTCTGCAAATCCTCTTTCAATTCTGATCAATGTAGGTAACTTTACTAGTGATTTTTCTTTGACTAGTATTGGTCTCTAGGTCTCAAATTGACTCCAAATGCCTTCAAATATTCAAGGAAGGTGTATGAATGATATTAGAACTTGAATATGATGTTTATGGATGACATATGTCCACCAAAAGACCTCTGCAAACTCTCTTAATATTCTGGACCAATTATGCAATTTTACTAGTAATTTGGGGTTCAAATCCCCCTGGGGTAAGTATTGAAAATGGCTTCCCAAATGCCTCCAAACCCACTCAAATTTATGAAAAAAGGAATGTAATGTGTTAATTATTCTATTAAATTCTCATATGCACCATTAATGGATTATTACAACTGTTCTCACCCTCTCCCATTCAACTGCAAAAATCCTCAACTTGACCCTTGGGGAAATGGCACTATTTCACCTCCCAATACAACTAAACTGAGTAAAAATGCTTCAAATGCTCAAGTACAGTACATGAAACTTGTATAAGACATCCATGGCAGTATATTTATCACAAATATATCATAGAATCATCCATTCATTCGAAATCATCATCAATACATTGGCTCACAACAAGGTAGTGGGGAAATGGCATTGTTCTTCCATTAAAAATGAGATTTATACATTTCTACTTGGAATTTCGACCTGAAACTTTTTGGAGATGAAGAACAGAGTATTTAATTCATATTACAAAAGCAATGGGGCATTAAAAGCTTCCCCAAAGAGTACAATAGCTCACCAAAAACGCCCTCCCTCAAGGATCAAGAATATGCCATCAAAACTGGAAATGGTTGAAGGAGTGAGCTGCAATAGAAGAAACCATGAGCTTCCCTGTAGCTTACACCTGCAAATAAATACTCCATTAAAGCTCCAAATCAAATGTCTGAATGGCCTTTCCAATTACCAACTTGGATGGAAATCTTTCACCCTCGAAAATGGCTAAGGCAAGAAACTAGTCATCCACTAGCTCTCCCTCTTCACAAATGCAATTGCAAATTCTACAAATGATCAAAAGCTGCTTTCATTCTTTGTTATTGACATTTATAAAGTTCTAATGTCCTCCATGGGTCGAATTCCTTCTAAGAGACTCATGCCAACTCAAGTTGGGAAGAGATTCCAAAGAACGCCACTTGTACAACAATTCTTAGTTTCCCACTTCCCCCAAATCACATGTGGAAGCATCTTAGCTTCCCTAACACCCTTGAGCGCCCTCTTGGAGTCTATTTTTAGCCCTGACATGTCATATATGTCATATGTCATCCTTTAGGTCTGATTTGTGTCATAGGTGTCATAGCATCTTCATCATTGTTGTCATAGAGCTAGGGAATCTAGCCCAAGTGTCTCACTAGCTCCAAATTGCCTCTTCCTCTTCCATGGGAGTTACTCTTCCTCTATATTTCGACCTTGGATGAGTCATGTCATGAATAATACCTTTTGGACTCCCCCAATTATGTTACCATTCACCTTGAATTCGAATTGGTGAGAGAATGATGCCAAGTGTAGTGGGGAAATCTAGCCATATGTGGGTCCCACTTCCTCCATGTGTCTTCATGATCAAATGCCACTTTGATTTTCAATTGTATATATTTATTTATCTCCTTTATTAAATATTTATGCAACTCTAATGTTCAAACATCATTTATTATCCCCATTATTCCAAATCCCAAAGCTTCCACCCCAAACCTAGGAAACTAGTAATTTTCCTCCTTGGCAATTATTTGACCTTTAACATCAATTTTACAAGATATAATGAATATGGCCATTGTGACCCAATTCCAAATTTGGGACATGACAAATCCTCCCTTCCCAATATTGCTTGTCCTCAAGCAATTTCAAACATGGGTGTTGAAGAACCTGCTTTCTGTATAATTCTTGAAGTTGCCATTGAATTGCCCAACCTTGAGTCTTTGAGTTTCCATGAAGATTTCAGAGAGGAACCACCATGCTTGCTGCTGCACTACTCTGATAAAAATCACTTTATTAAGTGGGGAAATCCATCTCCCATACTGCTTGTTTCCCCAAAAAATTTGAAACCAATGAGATAAAAATTATTCCAGGGTCCCATTGCTTGTATTACACCCCAATAATTAAGAGTGCTCTCCAACCCACACCATTAGTTAAGAGGATTCCTGGATCCCATTTTCTTGTATGCATCATTCCAAACATCATGAGTACCAAATATATATCATCAAAGTACATAACAACATAATGAAAAGGTGCATCAAGTATATGCTTCATCAAAGAGTCATGAAAGTGCTTATACCTCCAAGCAAGTAGACCACCATTTTCCAAGTGCATACAAGCTTCAAGTGACCAATCAAATATGCTCCAATGACATAGGTGAGGATCCCATGTCCTATAATGCTGCTCCAAAAGGATGTGATATGCATCAAAATATTCAACCATGTATTCTTTCATCCAAGAAGTGAATGAAGAATCTCCACTAAAATCTGAACCAAATAATGAGCAGAAAAAACAAGGAGACTTCAAATGACTCAAAGAAGTCTCACCCATAAATCCATGAATGTGAGAATAATAAAGATGTAACAAAGTATGTGGCTGCCAACAAAAATGTTCTCCCATCATAAATCTATTCACCCAAGTGTTGGATGAAGTTCCTCTAACATCAAATGAACCCAGTGTTGAGCAAGAAAAAACATGAGTCTTCAAGTTACTCAAATCCATATCATAGGTGCATCCATGTAGATGTGAATCATCATAAAGTGACAAATGATGATGCTACAAATGTGAATAAGAATGTGCTCCAACCATGTCATCATAAAAGTTAAATCTAGGAGTTCCATACTCCTCATGTGGTACCATCAAAAAGAACCCTTTCACCCATACTTCATTGAGACTAATGTTGCAAAACATCGAATTGTAGGATGTAGGAGAATGAACTAACTCACCCAAATGATAAAAAAGTGCAGAAGTTTCATCATGGGAAGGATCCATAGGGGTAGTATCATGCAGCTCCTTCAAAAGTATGAACTCTTTTTCATAGTTTGGTTCCAATGTAGAGGAATCATGCTCTTCTTTAAAAATTGCATAACCTTCATCAAGAGACAATTCAAGTTCCTCTTCCACCACATCAAGTGTTTGGATCTCTTCAAGTTCATCTTCAAACACATCAAGAACATTCAAATTTTCACATTTCTCATGATCCACCATGTGATGAGAATCCTCCAAACAATCTACCATTTGACAATTTGAAACATAGGAGGAAAAACAAGTATCTTGCAACTTTTCAAGAAGTTGCTCATTTTGAATTGTGAGCTTATGATTATCCTCATTATTCTTCAAGTATGCATCATGTAACAATTCATTAAGCTCAAACAAATGGTTTCTATCAAAAAGCAAAGACATGAAATTACCTTTGATGTGGCACATTGCTCTTTGAATCTTCTCCATGTCTTCAAGGAAGGATGTTTCCTCTAATGAAGTAGCTCTCCAACAAGAATTTGACACCAATGCTTGAGTGTCATGGAGAATTCTGAGGGACTCTTGGATCTTCTTTTCTTTCATCTTTAAGGACCCTTCAAGAAAATGAGGCTCTTGCAAATGAACCTCGTCATCTTCTTCATTTTTTCTTGGACCAACTTCATGAAGCTCAAGTGGTGATGGGGAAGTTGATCTTGGTTCTTCTTCAACTGCTACAAGGTCTTCATTATCATGCTTAATGAAACTTATACTTGTAGAAACACTTTCAAAAGTGATCTCTATGTCACCAACATAGAGGTGTGAGCACCCATCAGTAGGTACTCCTTCATAGTTTAAGCATCCATTAGTAGATGCTCTTTGGTTCATGTATAAGCTAGAAGGTGTCTCGAAATGATCTTCCATATTTTCAATAGAATCTTCTTCATGCTCTTGTTATGTCTCTTCCTTTTGTTCCTTAAAGCAAGCTGATGCATTTTTCCCCTTGTTTTCCTCAGGATTAGTATATTTGGAATCTCTTCTTGAATAAATCTCAAAAGCTCTCCTCAAGGAGGACATCATTTCATGCACACATATATGATACTTGCTCCAAGGGTTTTTACAAGAAGGGCATAAACCTTTCTTCACTAACTCCACATCTTCATTTTTGGGCCTATTTTCAAAAACATGTTCAGCATAGTACTCAAAAGACATGGCATTTTGTGTATTTTTGCTCGAAGCAAGATATTCTTGATATTTTTGATATTGTTGGGGCAAGGTTTTATATTTTTCTCTCCATCTTTGGAACTCGCTCATAGAATTATCCTTGGTTGGTGTGACACACTCATATTCATCAGATCTAAATTCATAAGAATAATCTTCATTTCTCTTGAAATTGTAATAAGTGTTGCATGATGGCACCTCTTCCTCATACCATTCACATTCTGCTTCATATTGCTCATAAGCATCTGCATATCCCTCATAAGAATTGTACTCATACGATTCATCATAATAGTAAGACATGGCTGCCAATTATTCTTGAATGTATGTACCTAATACACAGGTGCAAGGACCATGCTCTGATACCAGTGTAATGTCCCTTGTTTGGAATTTTATTAAAATGACATTTTTCCACTTTTTTTCCCTAGTTCGACCTTTGACTAGTTTTGATCTCTAGGTCCCAAATTTGCCCCAAATGATCCCAAATCTTATGAGAAGGTATATGAATGATATTAGAACATAAATATGTGTTTCAAGGATGCCTTTGGACCTTTAAAATACTTCTGCAAATCCTCTTTCAATTCTGATCAATGTAGGTAACTTTACTAGTGATTTTTCTTTGACTAGTATTGGTCTCTAGGTCTCAAATTGACTCCAAATGCCTTCAAATCTTCAAGAAAGGTGTATGAATGATATTAGAACTTGAATATGATGTTTATGGATGACATATGTCCACCAAAAGAACTCTGCAAACTCTTAATATTCTGGACCAATTATGCAATTTTACTAGTAATTTGGGGTTCAAATCCCCCTGGGGTAAGTATTGAAAATGGCTTCCCAAATGCCTCCAAACCCACTCAAATTAATGAAAAGAGGTATGTAATGTGTTAATTATTCTATTAAATTCTCATATGCACCATTAATGGATTATTACAACTGTTCTCACCCTCTCCCATTCAACTGCAAAAATCTCCAATTTGACCCTTGGGGAAATGGCACTATTTCACCTCCCAATACAACTAAACTGAGTAAAAATGCTTCAAATGCTCAAGTACAGTACATGAAACTTGTATAAGAAATCAATGGTAGTATATTGATCACAAATATATCATAGAATCATCCATTCATTCGAAATCATCATCAATACATTGGCTCACAACAAGGTAGTGGGGAAATGGCATTGTTCTTTCATTAAAAATGAGATTTATACATTTCTACTTGGAATTTCGACCTGAAACTTTTTGTAGATTAAGAACAGAGTATTTACTTCATATTACAAAATAAATGGGGCATTAAAAGCTTCCCCAAAGAGTACAATAGCTCACCAAAAACGCCCTCCCTCAAGGATCAAGAATATGCCATCAAAACTGGAAATGGTTGAAGGAGTGAGCTGCAATAGAAGAAACCATGAGCTTCCCTGTAGCTTACACCTGCAAATAAAGACTCCATTAAAGTTCCAAATGAAAGTTCTGAATGGCCTTTCCAATTACCAACTTGGATGGGAATCTTTCACCCTCGAAATTGGCTAAGGCAAGAAACTAGTCATCCACTAGCTCTCCCTCTTCACAAATGCAATTGCAAATTATACAAATGATCAAAAGCTGCTTTCATTATCTGTTATTGACATTTATAAAGTTCTAATGTCCTCCATGGGTTGAATTCCTTCCAAGAGACTCATGCCAACTCAAGTTGGGAAGAGATTCCAAAGAACGCCACTTGTACAACAATTCCTAGTTTCCCACTTCCACCAAATCACATGTGGAAGCATCTTAGCTGCCCTAACACCCTTGAGCGCCCTCTTGGAGTCTATTTTTAGCCCTGACATGTCATATATGTCATATGTCAGCCTTCAGGTCTGATTTGTGTCATAGGTGTCATAGCATCTTCATCATTGTTGTCATAGAGCTAGGGAATCTAGCTCAAGTGTCTCACTAGCTCCAAATTGCCTCTTCCTCTTCCATGGGAGTTACTCTTCCTCTATATTTCGACCTTGGATGAGTCATGTCATGAATAATACCTTTTGGACTCCCCCAATTATGTTACCATTCACCTTAAATTCGAATTGGTGAGAGAATGATGCCAAGTGTAGTGGGGAAATCTAGCCATATGTGGGTCCCACTTCCTCCATGTGTCTTCATGATCAAATGCCACTTTGATTTTCACTTGTATATATTTATTTAGCCCCTTTATTAAATATTTATGCAACTCTAATGTTCAAACATCATTTATTATCCCCATTATTCCAAATCCCAAAGCTTCCACCCCAAACCTAGGAAACTAGTAATTTTCCTCCTTGGCAATTATTTGACCTTTAACATCAATTTTACAAGATCTAATGAATATGGCCAATGTGATTAGGCCATTGTGACCCAATTCCAAATTTGGGACATGACAGGTTTTCCTTTCCGACTGCAACAAGTCTTCAACTTTTGATATCATAAATTTCAACTGTATTAGGGCTGAATGTAACTTGCTTTGGTTCACCAGTGTGTGTCATTTGATACACAGAAAGAAGATTTGAAGCCAAGGAAGGCACATAGAGAACATTCTAAAAGCTTCCATGATCTACATGAATCGTACCTTTGCCCTTTGAAGAAATTTTTGAGTCATCTCCCAAATGGATGGGGATGGAGCTGTTTGGATCGAATGAAGAAAAAGAATCAATATTTGCAGCCATATGATTCGATGCACCTGAATCTATCAAGAGAGTAGTGGGCTTCGAAACAGTTGCCATGAGTGCTTGTCCTCTTTCATGATCATCATTCCTATCCTTCTTCCTTGCACCGCTAGGAAGAGTTATGTTGTTCTTTTCCAAAAGGAGGGCCATTTTATCTATAGTATTCTTCATACATGAACTTTCGAGATGAAAGCCATGGTTGCAATAAGTACATTTAGATTTTTGGTTACCTTCTTTGCCCTTTTGCTTGAACTTTGAACTGGATGGTGCATCCGTCTGTTTTCCTTTCTTTCTTTGCTTGTAAGGTTCGAATTTGGGCTTCTCCTTCTTTTGCTTTCCTTTACCTTTCGAGATCTTGGGTCCTTGAACATATAGGGTTGAATCTTTGGAGCTTATTGACCCCATTTGAATCAACTTGTCATGCTCTTTTGTGACGGACTCAATGAAGGCATTCAAGGTAGGCATCTTCCAATTTGGGGTAGTTAGCCGACCGGAATTGAAAGTAGAGACAAATACCGAATAATCTTTACCAAGCTTGCTGAGAATGGAGAGGATCAATTGTTTATCCTCTTTGATAACTCCACTATTCTTCAACTGCAAGTTCAAGTTCTTGAATTTTGTGAAGAATTCATTAATGGTCTTGAAATTCTTAGGACTAAGGGAAATCAATTCATTCTCTAATTGAAAATACCTAAGCTCATCCTGCTTGCCAAATAGTGTTTCAAGTTGCTCCCATATAGCTTTTGGAGTATTCAATCCACTGAGATGGAAGTGAAGATCTTTGGAGATGGAGAGACAAAGAATACCATAAGCTTCATCAAGCTTGTTGTAGTGTTTGGTTCTATCTGACAAGCTGTTTGGCTCCAATTCAAGACCAAGAGTGACTCGGTAGTAACCTTTTGAACGTAATATGATCTCCATATCATCTTTCCAATCAAAATAATTGAGAGGGGTGAGGATAGGCTTTGAAGAAGAGTATTCCATTACTAGGAGCGAGTGCACACTGATGTAGAGAAGCTTGCAAGGGCAGAGTAGTGAATGCAAATGATGGAGACAATAACCTGCAAGTCACAATAAACCAAGAACAATGAGGTCGAACAATCCACCCTTTTAGAGTTGCATCACACCTGGGATTGGAGATCAAACAATGTTGAATGGGTCCAATGTATCAGATCTAGGAATTATGTGGAATCTCAAGCTTCTGGAGTGGTATTGGATGTATTTTCAAGCTTTGCATGCACAGGAGCGAATGCCCTTGAGATCTTTCATGCCAAAACTTTTTGCAATTTTTGAGCAATTCACTCAAATCTTCTTGTAGAAACACCTGTAGAAAAGAGATCTTGTCCCTGCAATGGTTCTGATACCATGTAAAATTAGTCACAACAGATCTAATGAACAAGTAAATCAATCACAACAGATGAACATAGAAAATATGGTGTAAAACTGTGCAAAACATGCAGCAGTGCTCAATATCCCAGTAAGGGTGAATGATTACAATAGAATACAGTAACAATGACTGAGCAATTCGAATTGCCTAAGGAGGTCATTCGAATCATTGAATGGAGTAGCTTGACTCCAACTAGGAGTCCTCATCATCAATCGGTGGTGGTCATCAATGCACAAGAACCAGTCATCCAGGTGTCAATCTGAGTCTAACTAAGTGTAACATGTGTAACTGAAGTGTGTAGCACTGATATAGGGAAGTGGGCTCAGTGGAGGGCGCATGGGAGGCTAACTGAAGTCAGAACAAGTCATCTAGTCAATCTGGAGGTCCAACGGAAGTGAAACAGTCAGTTGGGAGTGAAACTAGCCTCAAATCAAGGAGAATCGGAGCTAACCGAGTGTAATTGAAGTGGAACTGCAGTGGTAGGTGAAGAAATGCACCCTTCTCTGGCAGTAGGTGAGAAGTGGGCACCTTCCTGACTAGGAGGGCTAAAAATCTGAAGTAAGTGGCTCCCGGGTGCTAGAATAAGGTGGCTAAGGTGCTGGAGGCATCAACCTGGTGACTGGGATGCATGCAAAGTGCATGCAAACCCTAGAATTTGCATGCAAACCCTAATTGCATGCAAGATCCTGAAAAAGATGATGTGGATATCTGAACATTTCATGGATCCTATTTGGAGCAATAGTTGGACATGAGAAGAAATTCAAAGCTACAGCACATCCAAAGTCTCTTCATCTCTGGTGGCTTACAAATTTCATTCTGAATACACTATTCTTAATCTGTGCAATTATCCGGTTCACGTCAACAACTCCTAATAAGATTAGTCTTCTTGCTTTGTGAATTTGTTAATGCAAATAACCACATTTAATCCTAGTTTGATATAGATCTCTGAGATTTTTCCTTTTGCATAATCCTGTGAAATATACCAATTAATTTGGGGTAAGATTGGTTATGCTACTTGCTTCCATCTATGATTCAAAACCAAATTTGGAAGTCCTCTTAAAGGCCCTTTGTGACCCCATTTTCCCAAGCTAGAAACTAGGCACTAGTGTTTCCCTTTCAACCACCATAAATAAATATAAAATCTTACATTTTCTGTTTTAAACCAATCTTACAAGGTAGTCAAATTAAGAGAGACTAAAACTGGCAAGAGGAAGGGCTGGCTATGGATCATGAAAAAAGAGACCGAGGCCAG
This sequence comes from Larix kaempferi, assembly GCA_027924585.1. Taxonomy (NCBI): domain Eukaryota; kingdom Viridiplantae; phylum Streptophyta; class Pinopsida; order Pinales; family Pinaceae; genus Larix; species Larix kaempferi. The sequence continues at coordinate 1,395,713 of BSBM01000643.1, forward strand.
CTCAAATTTAACAACTGGAGAATAGGCAAATAATCAGCTAAGGGTGCACCACCTTGGAGTTGAGATGACCCTCGCATTGACACATGGACATCTTAGTTAGAAGAGCCTCCATTTGGGGCCTTTTGCTTTTGCTTTGCTTTGTTGCTTGTAGACTTAGTCTAAGTTGATTGTTGGCATAACATAGGTTGCTTGTAGACTTAGTCTAAGTTGATTGTTGGCCTCCCTCACCTTAGCCTATAAAAGGGAGAAGAGATTCCTTGTTTAGTAGTGACTTAAATCCATTAAAGATTAATAGATAGTGTGATGCTAGCTATTGGAGAATCTTATAGCAAGAGCTTTTGTAATCTTGTTAAGTATCTCATGGGAGATCTTGTTAAGTTCCTGTCAGGCACAGTTCCTGCTAGGCACAGTTCCTGTCATGCATAATTTTTGTTGGGAAAAGTTCTTGTTAGGCACAGTTGCTATTGGGAAAAGTTCCTAACAGGCACAGTTCCTGTTGAGAAAAGGGAAAAACAAAGGGTCGAGAAACCTAAAATGCATAGTTCATGGTGGGAAAAGTTCATAACAGGAAGAGTTCCTATTGGGAAAAGTTCCTAACAAGCAGAGTTACTGTTGGGAAAAGTTCCTGTCAGGCACAGTTCCTACTGGGCACAGTTCCTGTCATGCACAATTTTTGTTGGGCAAAGTTACTATTGGGAAAAGTTCCTGTCAAGCACAATTCCTATTGGGCAAAGTTCCTAACAGGCACAGTTCCTGTTGGGAAAAGGAAAAAACAAAGGGTCGAGAAACCTAACAAGCATAGTTCATGTTGAGAAAAGTTCATAACAGGTAAAGTTCCTATTGGGAAAAGTTCCTAACAAGCAGAGTTCCTGTTGGGAAAAGTTCCTGTCAGGCACAGTTCCTGCTGGGCACAATTCCTGTCATGCACAGTTTTTGTTGGGCAAAGTTCCTGTTGGGAAAAGTTCCTTTCAGGCACAATTCCTATTGGGCAAAGTTCCTAATAGGCACAGTTCCTGTTGGGCAAAGGAAAAAACAAAGGGCCGAGAAACCTAACAGGCATAGTTCCTGTTGGGAAAAGTTCATAACAGGCAGAGTTCCTGTTGGGCAAAGTTCCTACCAAGCAGAGTTCCTTTTGGGAAAAGTTCCTGTTAGGCACAGTTCCTACGGGGCACAGTTCCTGTCATGCATAGTTTTTGTTGGGCAAAGTTCCTGTCAGGCACAGTTCCTGTTGGGAAAAGTTCCTAACAGGCACAGTTCCTGTTGGGCAAAGGAAAAAAAAAGGGCCGAGAAACCTAACAGGCATAGTTCCTGTTGGGAAAAGTTCATAACAAGCAGATTTCCTACTGGGAAAAGGTCCTAACAAGCACAATTCCTATTGGGAAAAGTTCATGTCAAGCATAGTTCCTGTTGGGAAAAGTTCTTGAGTTCCTACAGCAGAAAAGAATCACCGGTCTAAGTGTGGGTTTAACACGAGATCCCCAAAAGAGGACCTGGGTCCATATGTCATAGGAATAAAAGATTAAGGTTTGGCATTTTGGTTAAGGATCCATAACCACGGGTAAAAGATGTTGACTTACCTGAGTTTCTAAAGTAGAAAAGAATTACTAGTTTGAATGTGTGGTTAGTGCAAGATCGCCAAATAAGTACCTGGGTCCTGAACCCATTTGTTTCCCAGTTCCATCATCCAAAAGAAGCAGAGTCAATGTAGTCCATTCATTTTCTACTACCGTTGGGAACTAGCTACCAAGTGCTAAAGTAACATCTGCAACATGGTATTTTTAAAAGAGGGCCCGAGAATGAACACGAAGTAATACTTCAAAAGAAGCCATCTCTAAGCATCCATGAATATTACCTGGAGATACAAAAGTAGAAGTTGCTCCTGGAATAGTTGCACCAACATATCTCCACAAGCTAGACCAAATGACTCGCTAATATTGTTATGCAGAGGATTTGGCCCTAGGATATCAAAGGTGATGGAACTCCAACTCCAACCATGTTGGCATTTTGGGGAGCAAAAGAACAAAAAAATTATTGCTCCCATCTGAACAACATGTTGGAGATGTTACATTATGGTAACAGAGCATAAGTTTGGAAAATGACACCTTTAGAACCCTTTGAAATCACATGTTACAACTATAAGTAAAACAAGAACTTCTTTGAAAACTAGGGGTGTATACTCACTATGGTTGGAACTTCGGTGCACAAACATGACTCTCAGGACAAAGAAACTAGGGAAGAAGAAGTTATGGAAAGTAATGGACGGAATCAAGAGCAGAATGATCAAGTAACACCTGAGATAGTGTTTGAGACCATGAGGAACTGACAACAGCAGATGTGTCATCATTGGGATAACAATGAGCGCCTCATCCAAATCATGTCCAAATGCAGAAGCAACTACATCATAGTGAGAAGTCCATAATGAGCTTCAGATGAAGCGGGTCTATTTCATCCTCCAGCACCCAAACTATTGACTAGTTTCCCAATTTTGAGATGGGTTGTACTTCAAACCCAAGTATAGGATGAGGACATCACATCGAGCAGACCTGAAAAGAGAATTCCAGGAGACCAAGGAACATTATTTTGATGGAGAGACTAAGATAGGTCAAGAAGTTGAAGATTAGATACCAGGGATGTAAAAGTATTCCAAGCTCTAAAACTATTACAGTAACACAAAGACCATATCACCATTTATAATATGATTGGGAAGGCATCTCTATGGTAGGAACACCACAAAAAAGTCAAGAAAAATAGGATGAAGTGGAAGAAAATCTAAGTGTTTTGTGCAGGAGTATATGTCGAAACATTATTTATGAGCAAGGGCATATGACCATGAACATGTATGACTAAAACTTATGAAGTTACTAAAGTATGACAACTATATCAAAGCCGAGGAACTAACGGGGAACAACTTACTCAATGGATTGAACCCCTCCTATTCTAGCCAAATCTGAATCGTGGAGCTAAGAACTTTTGCAGAAGTAGTACAAAAAGCCTGACCTTCTGAGGAACAACACGACCTGCATGACTTTGGAAGAAGTGGAAGGAGAAGCCAGAGAAAACTGAAAGAAGGCAGAATGTAAGTTATTCTTCCATCAGTCCCAGCAGGATGAAGGACTGTCAAATTTCAGCAAGAACTAGTATGCTAATAAGAAAGTGAATAACCCCGTTGCTATGACTATGGAGATTGAGGACACTATGCCACAGACTGTCTAAAGTGGAAGAACCAGATAAGGATGCTCAACAATGTGCAAGATAACCCAACTGTGGAGAGTGAGTGTAAGGAGAATATATGCAGCCTTGGATGATTGACAAGTGACTCATCAATTATTTACGATACAAGTATATATATAAGGTAAGTTATCCTTCCATCGGTCCCAGTAGGATGAAGGACAATCAAATTTCAGCAAGAACCAGCCTACTATTAAGATAGTGAGTAACCTGGTTGATATGAATGTGGAGATTGAGGACACTATGCCAGAGACTGTCTAAAGTGGAAGAATCAGGTAAGGATGCTCAACAATGTTCAAGAGAGCCCAACTATGGAGAGTGAGTGTAGGGTGAAACAAGGCATCATAGGTAGAGTTGTTTCGAACCTAAATATTGTATCATATATTCAAGATGTTGGTGAAACAAGCCATCGTACAAGTCAAGGTTTCGTGGGAGCACTACAAAGCTAGTGCAACAACTTGGAGATTGGAAGAGACACAAAGGAACAATGCCTAAAGATCTTCCAGAATTATAAAGGGGGACCACACTAAGGTTAATGTTTATTTTAAGAGGAGGGGAAATAAAATACACCTGACTCTGACAATTTTAGGATTTTGACATTTTGGTTTGATATGTTATGGCTATATAATAATTCACCATCCAAACTAATCATAGATCAAGGCCAAGGCTCTTTTAGGCATATGGATGATTCACCATTAAAAAAAATTCTAATATTGATGTATCCACTTGGGGCAGTGCCAAGACTCTATTAGGCACATGCATGATTTACCATTTAAAAAAATTATAATATTGATGTATCCACTCGGGGCAGTGCCATAAATCTTGTATTTGAAAAGAAAAGGAAAATCTAATCATCTTTAGATGTGGAAGAAACAAAAAGAGATTCATGGATGTTGACCTTGCGAACAAAGTGTATTTACCATTATCCACATTGTACTCGTGTTGCAAAAAAAGGGGAAAGAAAATATAAGAACATGTTCCTTGATATTTTAGAGTTGACATTGTAGTCATTTTCCTAACCACTTTTGAGAAATATAATGACAACTCAAACTCTAGAAATACCTGCTTCAAGCAACAAACAGATAATGTAACACAATTCATGTAGCTCTGAATGCACACATCTCTATCCAACTCCTTCACCAGCTCAGTCGCTCATGCATCCATTCACTCTTTGCATTTGTAAAGCAATTAACCTAATCTTTATGAGAACATTGTATTCTACAATGGCAAACAAATGGTCAAAAGATCTGATCGATTCTAACACGAAGGTCGATATTGAGAGCAAAGGTGTGCCAAGTGTGATCAAAGGTTGTCCACTTCACTAGAGTGTAATGAAGTCAAGAGTGTAATACATTGGTGTCTGGTCCTGAGAAGGGTGAGGCCAGATAAAATGATGTTGAAACTTGTTGCCCAATGGTATATTAGATATAACCTAGAACTATGTATGAGGGCTAATTGTTGCAGGTCCATAACTATTTGCGAAGGCTCATGGTTAATACTAGATCATCATGGTTGGGATGGAAGTGTCTTGACTCCTATGCAATGTTTGTTGAGTCATTTTTTGTGTTTATTGTCTTGAATCCTAATAGAGGACAAGTGAGTTTTCGACTAAGTGTGCCATTGTGACCATCTTATCACCCATGTTTCCTATGAGTATAATACCCTCCTTAGAATTCATGAACCCAACTAAAGGGTGGTGCAATTTGAGTCTTTCATTAGTAAAATCAAGCTTTTGTTATCCATATCCTTGTCTTTTTGTGCCTTTAATTCTGGAAATATTCCATTTCAGTGGATCGATGGATCTAAATAAACATGCACACACCTAATGACTCGTTACTGCGTTGTCTCTTGGAGCGAAAAATTGGGTTTGGTCATCTGTCCCTTTTGATTCATCCAGGTTCCTTTTGGAAATCTATTGAAAATTGGGACAAAGGACTCCCTAATTGGGAGGGAGGACTCATTAAAAGGGACCAAAATGAATTAAAAGAGCAGATGACCAAAACCAATTGTGTCACTCCAAGAGACAACCTAGTAACTTGAATTGAAGTTGAGGGGGAGCTTGTCAAATGAGCAGATGCATCTAATCTCATTCCATCCATCATTTGATCGATCCAAAGGCTAGCTCTGAGCCCCTAAAGTAGAATAGAATCATTGGTATGACTATGGGATTAGTGCGAGATCCCCAAAAGAGCACATGAATCCACAATGTAACTGGAACTGTGCCTGTTAGGAACTTTGCCCAACAGGAACTGTGCCTGTTAGGAACTTTGCCCAATAGGAACTGTGCCTGATAGGAACTTTTCCCAACAGGAACTTTTCCCAACAAAAACTATGCATGACAGGAATTGTTCCCAACAGGAACTGTGCCTGACAGGAACTTTGCCCAACAGGAACTCTGCTTGTTAGGAACTTTTCCCAACAGGAACTCTATCTGTTATGAACTTTTCCCAATAGGAACTATGCCTGTTAGGTTTCTCGACCCTTTGTTTTTTCCTTTTCCCAACAGGAACTATGCCTATTAGGAACTTTGCCCAATAGGAATTGTGCCTGATAGGAACTTTTCCCAACAGTAACTTTGCCCAACAAAAATTGTGCATGACAGGAACTATGCCTAGCAGGAACTGTGCCTGACAGGAACTTTTCCCAACAGTAACTCTGCTTGTTAGGAACTTTTCCCAACAGGAACTCTTCCTGTTATGAACTTTTCCCAACATGAACTATGCATGTTAGGTTTCTCGGCTCTTTGTTTTTCCCTTTGCCCAACAAAAACTATTCCTGTTAGGAACTTTTCCCAACAGGAACTGTGCCTAACAGGAACTTTTCCCAACAAAAACTGTGCATGACAGGAACTATGCCCGGCAGGAACTGTGCCTGACAGGAACTTAACAAGATCTCCCATGAGCTACTTAACAAGATTACAAAAGCTCTTGCTACAAGATTCTCCAATAGCTAGCATCACACTATCTATTAATCTTTAATGGCGTTAAGTCACTACTAAACAAGGAATCTCCTCTCCCTTTTATAGGCTAAGGTGAGGGAGGCCAACAATCAACTTAGACTAAGTCTACAAGTAACCTATGTTATGCCAACAATCAACTTAGACTAAGTCTACAAGCAACAAAGCAAAGCAAAAGCAAAAGGCCCCAAATGGAGGCTCTTCTAACTAAGATGTCCATGTGTCAATGCGAGGGTCATCTCAACTCCAAGGAGGTGCACCTTTAGCTGATTATTTTCCTATTCTCCAGTTGTTGAATTTGAGCTGGCCTCGGTCTCTTTTTTCATGATCCATAGTAGCCCTTCCTATTGCCAGTTTTACTCTCTCTTCATTTGACTACCTTGTAAGATTTGTTTAAAACAGAAAATGTAAGATTTTATATTTTTTTATGGTGGTTGAAAGGGAAACACTAGTGCCTAGTTTCCAGCTTGAGCCAATGGGGTCACAAAGGGCCTTTAAGAGGACTTCCAAATCTAGTTTTGAATCATAGATGGAAGCAATTAGCATAACCAATCTTACCCCAAATTAATTGGTATATTTCATAGGATTATGCAAAAGGAAAAATCTCAGAGATCTATATCAAACTAGGATTAAATGTGGTTGTTTGCATTCACAAATTCACAAAGCAACAAGACTAATCTTATTAGGAGTTGTTAAAGTGAACCGGATGATTGCACAGATTAAGAATAGTGTATTCAAAATGAAATTCGTAAGCCACCAGAGATGAAGAGACTTTGGATGTGCTATAGCTTTGAATTTCTTCTCATGTCCAACTATTCCTCCAAATACAATCCATGAAAGTGCTTGGACTAGTGTCTATGTTGCCTCAAGAACAACCCACTTCGTTGTAAGTCCTAGTCTCCCAAATCTCCAAATGTAGAAACCGATATGCAATAAACGTACAATTACTATGACAACTAAAGTTGCTCTGAATTTGAGACTAACTTCAACGTTGTGTTTCGGGCCCTGGAAACCGGTGTTTCTAGGGAGTGATTTTTTCCTTGAAAATATCCATCTTGAACAAAGTAATCTCTGCACCGAGTAATGAAGAAAACAAGGTTGGATAAAAAAAACTATTGGGACACTGAAAATGAAAATGATTATTACCAGCACTAAAATATTCTAGGTGGAATTTTGCAATTTTTACTACTGCCTGGAAGTGGACTTGTATGTAAAATTCTGGAAATGGTTTCTTATCAATACTGTTGGGAAAAACAACTTCCTAGGACAGCCAGTTTATAACTTATTTACCACTATTCCCCACCCTCTATTTGAGTGATCTTATGCCTCCCAAACAATTTGCAACATATGACTTTAGCAAAGATAAAACCCAGAAGACATAAACAGAAATTCAACTTTTCATTCCATAGGAACTTCACTAATTTAAGTCTGATTTTATTTAAAGTAATAAACTGAAAATATTTCTACAGCAGTAGTGCGATCTAGTACCTTGCTAAATCTTGCATCCTTGACCAGAATCCTTCTTGTTAACTGTTTTTCACACTTCTATTCTACCATCCACTTGCTTCCCATGAAATAGAGACTGTGGAGCCGCCAGTACACACCCAGTTTGCTAAGAATATTTCAAGTTGATTGCATAACAAATGGTTGGATAATGGTTCATTGTTTTTTCTTGAACATAGTTGTGTTCATTATGAAACCAAGCATATGGTTTATTGTTTTCTTCTGACATGGTTTACTATCTTTCATATACTCAATGTAAGCACAACCATATACTTATAAATCAATGTATTGGATATATGAATATTGACATATGTGTTTCATTTGTTTGTAGAATATCAAAGAGGATGGTTCAAAAGAAAAAATGGACCACTGTTATGGATCTAAAAGTACAAGACCTACCTGGGAAAGACATATTTTCCAGCACTGATCTGAACTGGAGTGAATTTGTGAAAGGGGACAAATCTATTGACCATGTTGCATTAATTCCATATTCTAGAGTTCCTGACTTCATCAAGGGGGAGGAAATGAACCCAAATGCACCATGCAAATTTGTTCGAAAGCTATATAGGATGAACGATGGGACTGATCATAGGGATTCAATTTCAAACAAATATTCAATGTGAGTAACTACATTTTTGTCATGTATGAGTTGTATATTTTGTATTTTGTTATATTGAACTAAAGTATTATAATTGGAAAATTTCCATATGTGTAGTTATCGATGCACATATGGACCAAAGGACAAGAGGAATGGACCAAAACCTCCTAAAAAAAGGCAGCGATATATTCAAAAAAGGGGATGTGAGTGCCACTTTATTGTGAAACAAATGGCTGGTAAACCCAACGTGGCCATAATTACATACAATATGTATGAACATGAAGACAAACATGGTTGGCCATGCCATGGACAGTTTCATAGATCCAACGAGCCAAGGGTGATGTATGCACCTCGTCTTTCAAGAGAAATGGTACTATCAATGGAGGCAATGTATGAAATGGGATTATCTATTGATTTGGTTTGCGAACGGCATATGTTGGAGGTTAGAGAAGGCTTATTCAATGTGGATAATGAAAGCACTCGAGACATCTTTCTGACAAGGAGGGATGTCGTCAACATTTTTAATCGATTGGGAAAAAACAAATTTCAACTTGATAAGAATGAGTCAATAAGTTTGAATCTATGGTACCAACGAGATCCGAATTCATTCTTTTCTACCAAACCCCTCATGGTGATGAGATGCCATTTATCATTGGTATTCAAACAGATTGGATGTTGCATAATATGGTGAAATATGCACATAACAGTATCATTTCAATGGATTCAACATTCATCACAAACAAGTATGGGGTGAGTATTCATTTAGAAATTGATGCATACGTATACTTATTTTCATTTCTACTATTTGTATTTTGTTGTCTTTAATATTGACATCATAATTGTGTGAATGCAGTATCAATTGTATACCCTGCTTGTGTTTGACAAACAACAAAATGGAATCCATATTGCATGGGTTGTTTCATCCCGAAATAGGTCATCTAATATCTTATTGTGGTTTTCCAAACTTATGGAAAGAGGTCGACAACTTAAACCTGATTGGACATTGAATGCGTTCATGACAGATGATGCATTGGCAAAAATTGAAGCAATAAGGTATTTTTTTGCAATTAGTTTAGATAGTTTCTCATGTTTTTTCTTCACTCACTGATTTATCTAAGAGAATGCTCTTTTTTCTATGTGTAGATCTGTTATAGGTTGTCAAGTTTTACTATGTGCTTGGCATGTCAGAAGAGCATGGCTGAAGAATGTCTTTAGATTAGCTAGTTGTGAGGATGTTGGAAGAAAAATGTTTTCAACATTAGGTGCTATCATGAATGGTTGTCGTGATCCAAACTCTGTTGTCGAAATTTTGGATCAGTTTTATGAAAGATGAGAACCGTTTCTTGCAATACTTTTCAAGGAATTGGAAGGATAATCAAAAATTTCGTAAGAACCTTTTAAACCTGTTCAAGTTGCTGCAAAATGCATTGCTTATTGAATATGGTAAATTTCATACTTTCTTTTTGCAGATATGTGGGAAAAAGTTTATCGAAACTTTCGTCATGCCAACCAAGAAAAAAACAGCGCCATTGAAGCATATCATTATTTTTTAAAAACAAAATTCCTCTGTGATCGTAGACGAAAATGCCACCGACGGATGGACTGGCTTATCTACACTTTGCTTAAAAGGGTGGAACTCTATTATTGGAACATGGCTCGTCTAAAGAAAGATGGTTTCATAAATAACTACAGGTTCGAGCATATCATAGAGACATCTATTGAAAAGGCTAAAAATATTCTGGAGGACCATTGTGTTCCTCATGATGAAATTCAAAATTGTTATTGGGTGCAAACTCAATCGTCCTTGAAAAAATATCTTGTGGTTTATTCAAACCAAACATTTCCTTCATGTGATTTCCCATGGGCTATGAGAGGAAATATTTGTAAACATGTCATTAAAGTGATCATGTTGCAAGGATATGGTTCTAGGGAAATACATCAATTAGCTAGGTTGGATGTTAATGTTGATGTAGTAAATGGTGGATCTCCAATTATGGGACCGGATGATGACACTGTTGAGGATCAAAACATTGAGATTGCCTCAAATGAGAATTTTGATCCTATCATCAATGAGTTGGATGAATGTGACCTTGGGAGATGTCAAGAAATTTTTGACAGATGCAATAAAAAGAATCAAGCAGTAATGGTGCAACCTCCACATTCTATTTCAAGGGCGTTGTTGATGGAAGAGCTCGTGGATAAATTTGTTGCTGATATGAATCAGCGATGCATTCATGATTTTGATTTTAGTTATAATGACAATGAATGCACATTGAAGCAAAGAAAAAGCTTCCTGATCCCTAAGAAGAGGTCTCGCCAACAAAAAAATAAACGTACATTGCTTCCAGACCTAAATGTGGATGCACAAGCATTTGAATCTTTCAACTTTCCTTTGATAGGTAGACAAATGTTAAGTCAGTCAATGAATACCATGCCCATTCAAGGACATCATGATGCTTCCCCATCTGCATTTAATGTTGACCCAACAAAATATAAATTTCCAGTGGTAGAGAGGGGGAGGTTGAAGAAGAATTGGAGGCAATGTATGCAAATAAAAATTCATCAACAGTCATTTCAGGTATTGCTTCTAAATTTCTAATACTTTTTAAATAAATTAATGTCATGAAGTGGCATATCATAGAGAATTTCATAACTGTAATATATTGGCAGGTGGAATACGTGCTTTGAAAGGTACACCACAAAGGGTTGTAAGGACTCGGAATAGCAGTCAAGTAAATACAAATTCAAAACAACCATCATCTATCAATCATACACATTCAGAATCACTTGCATCTATGAACCCACCACTAGGTTTGTTTTTCTTTGAAGTGAATTTATCGTGGTATTATTGGAGAGACATTATCACTTATAATTCATTGACGTGTATTTGTATATGCATATTTTCAGACACCAATGTCTCTTCTATTGCACACATGCCAACATTAGGGCGAATGAAGTTGACATTATTCCCTAATTTGGAATTATAATATGAAGGTAAGTAACTATATTCGAAATTTCCTACTTGTTTCTTTTGGAAAGAGAAGGTATGCTTTGTTCACTGAGCTTTTTTCACATAATTTATATTACTTGTTATTTATTACTACATTTCTAGGCCAAAATTTGATGAGATTCAAGTGTTTTAACTCAATCTCTTTCCATCACATGTACAGGGAAAGAAATGGGTAAACGGGTGGACTTTCAAAAGCTGGTCTACAGCTGAAGAATGGATTGTGGCATATTCAAGAGCCAGCATTCTGAATATTTTCATCCCACTTTGTTTTGAGATTATTCTAGATGGAGGAGTATATAGTGATACTGATGTATCAAAGATGTAGGAGTTACTGGTTTATTTTGATCATTTAGATGGAAAATTGTTAGAACCTTTTTTGAGAAATCTAAGTTTAGAACTGCGAGTGTTGTCCAGAAACAAGTTTTTTGCTCCCTTGTGGAAGCCAACATTTGCAATGTTCTAGAGTATCAAGCAAAAGCGAGAAACGAAGTTGTTATTTCCCTCTTTTTTTTAACATGACAGAAATACTTAAATACATATACGAAATGTACTTTCTATCTTAATATGAATAAAACTATGGTTTTTCCCAATGAAAAAAACATGTGAGGCTACTCCAAGTTATCTAATTGTTTCCCTAAATATATTACTACATTCCTTGGCCAATATTTGATGAGATTTTGTATAATGGTTGCATTAGCTGACTATAAGATGATCCCAAGTATAACATATTTTTCTGGGATTTGAAGTTGTTTGATTATATTCCTAATTGATGAAGATAATAGAGATAGTTTTGGGGAGTGGAGACTGTTGTCACAAATGTCATCTGTTGCAACATACAAAGCCTAATTCCTGTAGCATATTTGATGTGTTTGCAGATTTGATATGAAGTTTGTATAGACGTCTTCAAGTACATCATGTAATTTTAGGTTCAATTTTAACCTTAAGTGAGGTATAACCTTAAACTCAAGGAATGCGATCACTATAATGTTGTAGCAGACTTGTGTATACTCCAGTACTAGATTCTGTGAGTTAATGTAGCACTTGTCAAATGCACCCAGAACTCTCTATAGCAGCGTGCAATTTCTCAATATAAACCACAAATTCGAGCTGCCTTCAATTTCTAGCCTTCAATTTTTTACATTTTGCTGGAAACTTAGCTTATGGTTTTGTTGGAACTGTTTTTAATGGATTCAGAACAATTCAACCATTGCCTTGCATCATGTCAAAATTAAACATCGATAAAAAGTTAGCTAGTATAAGAAAATGTACATGAATTTACTTGATTTTAATATTTCAAAAGAAAGATTTATTCAAAACAGATGAATACTTCTCATTGTTTAATTTATGTGTTAGGAACCCATGTCTTTACTTTGTTAGTATGTTGTTGTTGGACGCATATGCTTTGTAAGTCGTCCCGTAGTATTTGTTGATCAATAGTTTGTGTTATTGTTGTTGGCGCATATGCTTTGTAAGTCGCCCGTAGTATTGTTGATCCATAGTTTGTAACGGCCCATGGTTTCGACCCATAGTATTGGAGCCTAGAATTAGTATATAAGTGTGTGTTGAGACCTATGAAAGCACCGTGAAGTTATTTGTATTGAGCTTGCTCAAAGGAGGTTGCCCCCTCGAAGTGGCCTGTGATCAATACAAAAGTGATTCTGAGTTCTGTCATTTCTGCTATTTCGCGTATTCTTGTTAATTAATTGTTGCAGGTGCCTCACATCTGGTATCAGAGCACTTTCTTGGGCTCGTTGGGTAAAATTTGTGCCAAAAAAATTTTCCGCATCTGTTGCAGGTTCGGATTTGGGAATAATCCCTATCCACTTAACTATGGGAAGTACTTGGGCATAAGCCCTAAAACTCAATGTGAGGAGTACCACAGGAACCCCGAAGTAGCTGGCCCATTGAGAGGACCTGCCAGCGAAAAGGGCAACGACCCCTACCTGATTGACTAGTTCCCACCCGTGAGGTAAACCAAGAGCTATCGTTGTGGCAAAGCGGTTATCAGTTTTACCTGAGCCGTGGAGTGAGGGGTACTGCCCCACTACGCAAGCCGTCAGACAGCATTGGTGGCCGAGTGAAACCCCTAAACTGTTAGGAAGCCGCACATACCTGGGGTCCATATCTCTCTATTTCCCTTGAAATTTTCAGGGAACCCCTGTCATTCCATTTTGCATATTTCATCCCTGAGGACCCTATCCTCAATTCCCCTTCCTACAGCCCGAAATCTCACATTTGTCTATTTTTAGGGTTTTCCATAACTTCCTTATATTTCACCCAATCACCTTCAATTTTTACCACAGAGTTCCTTTCTGAATTCTGCTTCTTTGTTCCCCTCTGCCAACTTTTCCGATTCTTTTACCCCACTTCTGAAATCCTCATTTTTGCTTCCCGGTCTATCCAACAGTGTCCAAAAAACTAGTCAAACCCCAATTACCCTTCTGATTTTTTCCCAAATCCAAATTTTCCTTTACTGAAGTAGTTCCTGTTTTTGTTTTCCTACCCAGTCAAAAAAAAAAAAAAAAAAAAACTCATGGTTATGGTTGTCACCCGTGCCGGAGCAAAATCCATGGAGGAAGCACTTGCAGCCATCCAAGCCAAACTCCAGGATCTGGATGAAAAATTTCTTGGTCTCCATCTTGAACATTCAGCTATGAACAACAAACGGCATTCCGAGTCTTCAGTAGACAATGGGTTCTCTTCTTCCAACAATTTCCGTGGTCCGAAGCTTGATTTTCCTCGCTTCAATGGTACCGATCCAACTGGATGGATCTATCGGGCAGAACAGTATTTCAGTCTGCATAATACTTTTGATGTCAACAAAGTTCCATTGGCATCCTTTCATTTGGAACAGGAAGCTCTTCAATGGTACCGTTGGTACATCAAGGCTCATCTAGAGCCCAACTGGCCAGACTTTTGCCAGCTCCTTTTGCAACGATTTGGTCCTAGTGCTTTTGATGACTTCACAGGAGCCCTCACTAAACTTCGCCAAACTGGCACTGTGAGAGAGTATCAAACCGAATTTGAGAATCTAGCCTACCACACCGAAGGATTGTCTGATGGATTTTACCGGAGTTGTTTTATCAGTGGTCTAAAGGATGTCATCCGCTCTGAGGTCAAAATGTTCTGTCCCAACACAATGATGGAAGCACTCGGGTTGGCTAAGTTGGCAGAAGACAAGATTGCAGCCCAACAACGCTCCAAGCCCACTTTTGTTCCCTTCCGAAATATGGGTTCTCAGCGAACACCTATACCGCAGGCTCCTCGACCGACTCCTATCAAGCGTTTGTCTGAAACAGAGATGCAAGCACGTAGAGAAAAGGGGCTTTGCTATAATTGTGATGAGAAATTCACTCGAGGACATAGATGTGTTCAGCAAAAGCTCTATCTCCTGGATGTGGAGTCTCCGCCTGCCTCTGAAATGGGTGACGAAGATCCAGACACACTGGATGCTCCGGTCGACATTCAGGAACCGCCTATTGACCCTCCGTCTCAGGATGATCAGCCAGAGATATCTCTCCATGCTTTAGCTGGAATCACCACCCCCCAAACAATGCGGGTCAGGGGTTACTTCAAGAAGCTTCCTCTTACAATCCTCATTGATTCTGGTAGCACTCATAATTTCATTGACCCTCGGATCGCCAAACAAGCTGATTGTTTTATCCATCCTTGCTCCAACTTTGAAGTCATGGTTGCCAATGGGGGCACCTTACCTTGCAAAGGGAAATGTAGAAATGTGCGTATCTCTATGGGAGATTATACCTTGCGCTCTGACATGTTTTCCTTGCCCTTAGGCGGATGTGATGTGGTTTTGGGGCGCTCAATGGCTACGCACACTCGGCCCTATCTTATGGGATTTTGCCGAACTTTGGATGTAGTTTTCCCTCAATGGACACAAACACACATTGACAGGATTACAACCAGGTTCTCTCAGCATCATCAGTTCACATCGCATGGAAAAAATCCTCAAGAAGAATTCACATGGTGTCATCGCTCAGATCCATTCCATTCAGATGCAACCATCAGCGGTCTCCACTACTCCTTTGGATCTACAACAAATTCTGGATCGATATACAGGTGTCTTTGCTGAACCAGTGGGATTACCACCTTCCAGGCCAGAAGACCATCGTATTCAGCTCCTTCCTGGCAGCGTTCCTCCCAACATCAGGCCCTATCGCTACCCATTCCACCAAAAAACGGAGATTGAAATGCTCGTTCGGGACTTATTGAAGCAAGGTATCGGGACTTATTGAAGCAAGGTATCATTCGCCCAAGCACTAGTTCCTTTTCTTCTCCAGTTATTCTTGTCCGCAAAAAAGATGGGTCATGGCGCCTCTGCATTGACTTCCGAGCACTTAATCACCTCACCATCAAGGATAAGTTTCCAATTCCTGTTGTTGATGAGCTTCTTGACGAGCTTCATGGGGCTCATTTTTTCTCCAAGTTGGATCTTCGTTCTGGGTATCATCAAATTCGGGTTCATGAGGATGATATTCCTAAAACAGCCTTCCGCACACATGATGGCCATTATGAGTTTTTGGTCATGCCCTTTGGCCTCACTAATGCTCCTTCCACATTCCAGGCCTTAATGAATAAAGTATTTCGACCCTACTTGCGGAAATTCATTCTGGTATTCTTTGATGATATCCTCATCTACAGTAAAACATGGGATGAACATCTCCAGCATCTGGATCTTGTCATGTAACTTTTCTCTGACCATCATCTCCATGCCAAGCAGTCTAAATGTGTTTTTGGACAAAAGGAAGTTGAGTATCTCGGGCACATTATCTCAGCACAAGGGGTTCGCGTGGATCCTGCCAAAATCGATGCCATGAACAATTGGCCACAGCCTCAGACACTCAAGAGCCTTCGTGGTTTTTTGGGGTTGACTGGCTACTACCGCAAGTTTGTCAAGGATTATGGGAAGATTGAAGCCCCATTAACTGCTCTATTGAAAAAGGATGCTTTTACATGGACACCTGCTGCTCAGTGTGCATTTGACAAACTAAAACAAGCTATGTGTACTACACCTGTGCTAGCTATGCCTGATTTTTCCAAGCCCTTCACTATTGAGAGTGATGCTTGCGGAAATGGACTTGGTGTTGTTCTCTTTCAAGATGAACACCCCATTGCGTTCACCAGCAAAGCCCTTTCAGGTAAGAATTTAGCTGCCTCTACCTATGAGAAGGAAATGATGGCTATTTTGCATGCAGTACAGAAGTGGCGTCCATACCTATTAGGGAATCATTTCTGCATCAAGACTGATCACCAGAGTCTGAAATATTTCTTGGACCAGCGTGTCTCCTCCCTGGCACAACAGAAATGGGTTAGCAAACTCATGGGTTATGACTATGAGATCACTTACAAGAAGGGTAAAGACAATATTGTGGCAGATGCTCTTTCTCACACATTTGATGCCCAAGGTTCTCTTTCAGCTATTTCTATGCCTGTTCCAAATTGGTTGCAATCTATTCAACAGGGTTATGTCAATGACTCTTCCTTAGCTCAGATCATCCAACGCTTGACCAACAACCCTTCTGCTGTACCACATTACTCTTGGGATGGTGCTTCTCTGCGATACAAGGGTCGTCTGGTGCTTCCCCAGAGCACAGATCTTCAACAGGCTATATTCTATGAACTCCATGCTTCTCCATCGGCCGGGCACTCTGGGTTCCTCAAAACATATGAACGAGCACGACGTAACTTCTTTTGGCAGGGCATGAAAAGGACAATTCAACATATGGTGGCCGAATGTGATACCTGCCAGCGCAATAAGGGTGAAACAACACTCGTTCCAGGATTGCTTGAACCCTTGCCCATACCTACACGGATTTGGATAGATATTTCTATGGATTTCATTGAAGGGCTCCCTAAATCGGGCGGGAAGACAGTGATTCTCGTTGTGGTTGATCGCCTCTCCAAATATAGTCATTTTTGTGCTCTCATCCATCCCTATATAGCCTCCTCCATCGCTCAAATTTTTATGGACCAGATCTTTCATCTTCATGGCATCCCTTCTTCCATTGTCTCGGATCGTGATGCGACTTTCACCAGTCATTTTTGGAAAGAACTATTTTGCCACACTGGCACCAAACTGAAGATGAGTTCAGGGTATCACCCACAAACAAATGGTCAGACTGAAATTGTCAATAAATGCTTGGAAACTTATCTTCGATGCTTCACCTCGGAACAACAACATCAGTGGGCAAAGTGGCTTCCTCTCGCTGAATGGTGGTACAATACCTCTTACCACACTGCCTCTAAAATGACCCCATATGAAGCAGTCTACGGTCAGGCACCTCCAGCTCTTCTTCCATACACCCCCACCAGTTCACCAGTTCAGGAAGTTGACACGGTCCTTCACAACCATGATCAGATTCTTCGCATTTTGCGGGACAATCTTCACATGGCAAGAAATCGCATGAAATAACAAGCAGATCAGCACCGTTCGGAGCGCACTTTTCAAGTCGGCGATATGGTTTTTCTTTGTCTCCAGCCGTACAAACAATCCTCCTTGAAACTCAAAGGGCGTCATAAGCTCGCTCCAAAGTTCTATGGGCCATATCGAATTCTTCAGAAGATTGGGTCTGTTGCTTATAAATTGGAACTTCCTCCTTCTTCCCGCATTCATCCAGTCTTTCATGTCTCTTGTCTGAAGAAAGTTCTTGGCACCAACATCAGCGGCCAAACGATTTTACCCGAACTAGATAATGAAGGATCCGTCCTTTTGGAGCTAGAGGCCATCCTCAATCGGTGCACGTGTCAGCTTCGCTCTCGCTCTATCACAGAGGTCTTAATTCAGTGGCACGGCATGCAACCAGAGGATGCTACATGGGAACCACTCCTTCAGATTCAACAACAATTTCCACATCTAAAGCTTTGAGGACAAAACTTTTTTTTTAAGGGGGAGGGGATGTTAGGAACCCATGTCTTTACTTTCTTAGTATGTTTTTGTTGGACGCATATGCTTTGTAAGTCGTCCCGTAGTATTTGTTGATCAATAGTTTGTGTTATTGTTGTTGGCACATATGCTTTGTAAGTCGCCCGTAGTATTGTTGATCCATAGTTTGTAACGGCCCATGGTTTCGACCCATAATATTGGTGCCTAGAATTAGTATATAAGTGTGTGTTGAGACCTATGAAAGCACCGTGAAGTTATTTGTATTGAGCTTGCTCAAAGGAGGTTGCCCCCTCGAAGTGGCCTGTGATCAATACAAAAGTGATTCTGAGTTCTATCATTTCTGCTATTTCGCGTATTCTTGTTAATTAATTGTTGCAGGTGCCTCACATTATGAAGGAAGATACTACAACCAAGCATTGATGTTTCAAGAATTTCAATTCTAGAACATCCATCACCTCACCTATTAAGCAGTGCAACACTGATTTTAAAAGCATGAAGTCGAACTTCACTTACCTATTAAGATGAAGTCAAGCTTCAATTAGAAGCATGAAGTCACACCTCATTTGACTTAGAAGTGTGAAGTACATCTTGACTTACAGAACAACTGCTACTTTGTGGAAGGGAGTGGATTCCAAAGAAGTAGCCTTGAAACTTTTTTGAAGTCTGAACCATCCATCATCACCTATTAAGAACTGGCACACTGAACTATTCATCACCTATTGAAACCTTGTTGAAGTATTGAACCATCCATCACCTATTAAGAAGTGGGATACTAAACTATTCATCACCTATTAAGAAGTGGAATATTGTAAACAAAGCTTGACTTGACTTATAAAGATGAAGTCAAGCTTGACTTAATGGAAAAAATGCCTGAAACTTTTTTGAAGTATTGAACCAATTACCTATTAAGAAGTGGAACACTGAACTATTCATCACCTAATAAGAAGTGGAATATGTAAGCAAAGCTTGACTTGACTTATAAAGATGAAATCAAGCTTGACTTAATGGAACAAATGCCTGATACTTGTTTGAAGTTTGACCATCCATAACCTAAGCACGCTTGACTTGACTTAGAAGCATGAAGCCAATCTTATAAGCAATCTTGACTTGACTTAAAAGCATGAAGACAATCTTATAAGCAATCTTGACTTGACTTAGAAGCATGAAACCAATCTCGATTTAATGGAAGATCACAAACACAACTGAGAGGAACAAGTGCCCGCTTGTAGAAAGGAACCAACCCTAAAGAAGCATAACTGTCACTTGTTTGAAGTATTGAACCTGGGTGAAAACTCTAACACTGTCCCATTCTCACCAACCTAGCTCACCTCTCCTGGCTTAATAATATCCCCATATTGATAAATAATTTGCAGCATTAAGTTGTCTCTAATGTGATCTCAGTATGATTAAAGTCATCTTGGACTTGAGGGGTAATTTAATTGATTGAACCATTCATCTATAGCATGAGGAAAACATAAGTTCAAATCCACTCACGCCCTTCAGGATTATCAGTGGATATTGTGGTTGATGGCTGAACAGCTAGCCAACTATCTAGATAGTTCAATAAAAAAGAGAATCCCATGAAGTTTTTCTCATAAAACTATGATTGAGTCAAGTTCCAATTGCTAAAATAAACATTACTTTTAAATCTAAAGACACTAGAACATAAGTCAAGATCTAAGACACGAAACAATAAAATTGAACCCTTCTAGACCTTAAGACCATGTTTTTTTATTATCAAAATTACAGTATCCAGATCGCATCCTTTATAATGGAACGAAGAAAAAATGGTAAACTCTCAACCCAAATTGTAACCTGTAATTGTACTACTGCATTAATTCCTCCCCATAGATATCCTGTATACAAGTTTTGTGAAAATTTCAATAAAAAAGTATACACATTTCCCCATTCCCATTGGTATCCTATATACAAGTTTTGTGAAATTTTCTATAGAAAGTGTACAAAAGTTTTGTGAAATTCTCTATCAAAAAGTGTACACATCAGGTATAACTATCCAATTTGGTAGTGCAGTGCTTTATATTTTCCTTTCATCTAGACTTATCAAAAAGTATACACATCGCCCCATTGGTATCCTGTATACAAGTTTTGTGAAGTTTTCTATCAAAAAGTGTACAAAAGTTTTGTGAAATTTTCCAGTATAACAATTCAATTTGGTAGTGCAGTGCTCAATATTTGCCTTTCATCTAGACTTATCCATTTTTTGCTTATCTATTTCTTTTAGAAAACATGCTTACAAGTTTAATATTTATTGAAAAAAATCTAAGAGGCAAGATGTTCATAGTGAAATGGATACATTCTCGCCTTACAACTACACTGTACACATTCTTACCATAGAATTATGCTGTGTGTAAGCTAGTAAGCTATTATGTTGATATAAGCTATGCATAGAATTATGTTGTGTAAGCTACTAAGCTTGCATTTTGATTGAGACAGAAGACTGGTAAGCTAGAAAACTGAAATGTAAAAATATATCATATTACCCAATCACAACAAGCCAACCATTGATCCAAACCATAGCAGACATCATATCTCATGAGCTTATGAGGAAAAATAGAGTAGTGATAAATATTTCTTCAATCTTTTCAATTTTGCAATGTAACACTCGGTTAGTTGTTAAAGCACAAACAACTCAAACTAATAAGAGCCTATAATATATTACAAGAATATATGCTCATATATCACAACGACATAATGTTTTGGATGGCCTAAAATATCTGATTGCCATTCTTCCAATGCTGTAGTCAGTCCAAAAAAATATCCTACAAATAAACATCTCGTAACTAATCAATGCTCCGATGATCTCAAGATATGAGCAAAAATCACAAAAATGTGACAAGCAGCACTTTCGTCTTTTAATATGGTGAACTCATGACCTGTTGGGATCTAGTGGTGACTTCCATTGTTGTTAGGAATACTTGGGAACCAAAACAAAATCCAGATAATAGTCTTAGATTGTTCAAGTGAGACACAGGAAAATGAAGTGAAATGGCCAGATTATTTCCTTTTCCCTTTTTTCTCTTTTATTTTAGAAGGGAGGTGACGGAGGCCAAAGGTTGGTGTCACTAAATATTATCACTAAATTAGTTAACTTTGAAACCTTAAATGTGTAAATGTATGTGTAAAATAGTTAACATAAATTATGAATGTGTAAATGTATGTGTGAATTTTTGGAAGTGTGGGCGTGCTCTTGAATGTATGACCAGACCCTGTTCACATATTGTTTGAAATTATACTGTAAAATGGTCAATCCAATTCTTTACAACTTCTCTTTCATTCTATACCTTGTCAATGATGCACAATATTGGCAATAACTTCCATCTGTGCCTCGAAGGATGATAGGAAGTTCTAACTTGTCATTTAAATTGAATTGTCATTTTATCATCCACAAACACATTTTTTACAATTACGGCAATTACAGTTATGCGGATCCTTTCTTGATTCTGTCACTGTTTCCCTGAAGGGTGACAACAAGACCTTCTCAAACTTGGCCACAGTTTCCTTCTGTTTACACATCTAACTGCTATGGCATCTAGATTGACTCTGATACAGTTTTTTATCAATCCCATGTAGAAACATCCATTATAGATTTTGTTCAAAGGGTGATAATGGTCAGTGTCGAGCAACCCTAATTCTCGTCCTTTAAAACCACAGGGAACTTGTAAGAAAGTATTGTTGTTTCGTTTGTTTTAAAATTATCATATGATTTGGACGTCATGCTGCTAGAAATGGCGCTAAGTAGAGGAAAAAATTTAGTTTTAGTAGTTTTTCCAGTCCATCTGGCAACCTGTTCATTGACAGGAAACGTGATATATTGAAGAATTAGACAGTATATCAATGAGTCAAATTGATTTGTTGAATGTGTTATAAGACAATGTTATGAAGCACTTTATTATGGATTCAATGTAACTTCAAATCAACCTACGATACTTAGATTTTTGCACAGTGAATCAACAGTAATAAAAGCATCTTTGAACTAAGAAATTCAAGTGATTTAGGGCAGTGTGCAATAGCATTATCATATGAGTTTGCTTGTATTGTGTTTATAACCAAACAACGAATAGAATTACCCCTGACACTCAGCCTTCATAAATTCAGATTTGAAGATCCAAAATGATGAATATAACCCATAAATTCATAAATTCATCCTTCACGTTGCAAACAAAAGACAGGGAAAAGAAGATCTGATATATTACAAAGATATGATATATTACAGCAGGGAAAATAAGACTGTATTATGCATTCATTCAATACATCATGCCATCGAGTTTAGGAAGACTGGTCATTTTTCTATTCTTCCCATATAATCTTTTCCAAAAACCTTCCTTGTTGTTGATGGTGCTTGCATCATAGGTCTAGGAAAATCCTGAGAGGAATTGACCTTTTCTGTGCTGACAACCCCAATAGTCTGATAAAATATAAGTCTACTAATTTCTGCAGCCAATGATCTCAGATGCCTAACACCCGGAATACCCGCAGGTAGATGGTGTTGGAAATTTTGGCCTTGTGTCCTATAGAGGAAACAAAAAATACCATCAAATTTAGAATTCAGATGTAGTAAATAATTGACTAATAAAAATTTCAATTGATATCACACTAAAAAAACATACACTACTATACTATGGAATACAATTACTCACCTTCATATTATAATTCCAAATCAGGGAATAATGTCAACTTCATTTGCCCTAATGTTGGCATGTGTGCAATAGAAGAGACATTGGTGTCTGAAAATGTGCATATACAAATGAGAGCGTAAACGATTTGAACAGGGGATGTCATAATTCACCCCTCCATCCTCTTCATCATTTGTCGCATCTGCATGATCATTATTAGAGATCATTATCAGATAAATTTTCCATTTTGGCTATACACACAATTCAGATCTAATATATCATTTCCATGTCACCAGGCTCTCTTGGCAATTTGGAATTTTGGTAGCAATTGGCTTTTTTCCAGTAATCAGCTCTAGAAGAACCACCCCAAATGAGTATACATCTGTCTTCTCATTAACTTTTCCATACATGAAATATTTTGGAGCCAGATACCTATGGAATTGATAGTATTATATCTTCAGACTGCTATAAAATTGTATGAGTAATCTGGTGAGGAATAAAAACATAATTTTACATACCCAAATGTTCCTACAACATCATTGCAAATGATTTGTGATGTAGTTGTTGAGGCCCATTTGGCTAGCCCAAAATCTGATAACTATTGACAATTCCAAAAGTTAGTCCCAGCTTGTCCATCTAAATTTACACAGTAGCAGTAGTGATATCTAAGCTTTCACACTGTCCAAAGATAAAATCCATTAGTCATACAAAGCTGCTACTTGCAAGTTTCTTATACCTGAGGTTCAAAGTCATCAAAAAGAAGAATATTGGAAGATTTCACATCCCTGTGAATGACAGGATGATCGCAACCATCATGCAAGTCATCTAATGCTTCAGTAACTCCAACACCCACTTTCAATCTTTTATTCCATTGTATCACCGGTTTACCCTTTTCCACTGTTATGTACAGAATGTTAGTAACAAAGCTGATTTCTAAGAATAAAAAATTGCACTACAAAACCAGTGAAATTGACTTCAATAGAGCATACTACTTACCATGAAGGTTCTCCTCAAGGTTCCCTTTTGATACAAAGTTATGGACAAGAATGCGTTCCTCGCCATATATACAGTAACCAATTAGGACAATAATATTCTTGTGCTGCAAGGAAGTAATAATCTCAACTTCTGAGAGTATCTCTTCTTCTGCCTCTGGAGAAAAATTCAAAAATTTTACCGCCACTGATTATCCGTCAAGAAGAACACCTCGGTAAACTCTGCTACAACCACCTTTTCCAACAAGATTTCCTACAAGGTGCAAGAATGAAAAAAGAAGATTAAAATATTGCATTGGTTTTAAGGGTATAGAAAACACATAAGAAGAACAGGAAAATAACTAAAGAGAAAAACAAAGATTAAAAATGCAACCTTCAGAGAACTTTAAGGTTTCCAATTCCAAAACGTCATATGTGAACTGCTTGCATGTTTTACTTTCGAGAAGATATTTTAACCTCTGTCAAGGACAATTTTTTCTGACTTCCCTCAATCTGACCCAAACCCATCAATGATGTCTCTCTTGAATTTGCTTCCATTGAGTTTCCAATTTCACCACCTTTCATAGACCTCTCATGAGTCACCTCTGCTTTTGCTCCTATCACTTCTTCATGCCTATCAGGCAAATGTAGTTCCCACTCAACCACAGACATTTCTCAGGCTTGAGTTTGAGGACTTGGTGTATTTACCATTGAAATAGACATGTGCAAGAGTGGCCATCCAGGAGATTACTCTGCCTTGAATTCCAGTTCTGAAGTAACCTACTTATGTTCAACTTGTGTGGGAAACATAAAAGAGCCCCTCTCGTCTTCTCCCGGTGAGATCTGCCCAGAGATATCAGAAAGTGACTAAAAAGAATCAACTAAAGATAGTCCCCCTGATTCATAATTTTATTTGTTATGGATCAGTACACTAATGGGTGATGCTGTATGCCCATTGCAATCTGATTTCATATCGGGTACATTATCCTAGATAAGACTATCACTAGAAGATGATGTTGAGTCTAAAAGATTTTCTGTGATAAACAGAGATCTTTGCCAAACCTTTGGAACCAGAAATGCTCAATTTCCATTTTAAACCTTGCAAAAATCCTATCACAGCACCATTGGTTCCTGGAACTCGTGGAACAATACAAAGTCAGGGTGTTAAAAAATATAACTTTACCATACAGTACAGCCTATGTAATTCTGCCTAAGTTATATAATCCTGGCTTTCTTAGCTCAAAATAATCTACAGAGGCAACTGGATCATTCTCCAAATTGTACAAGTAGAACAGAAACCTGAGACAGGTAATGATCCATTCTTCTGAAAGGCGACCTTCCCATAATCAACAACCAATACAGAGGAATTAGACGGTAATCATTGTGCACAATACTTAGCCAACGATATCAGTGACTTGAAATATACATCACTGATCATGTAAAAATCACTTTTCAAAATCTGCAACTCTAAATCATTAAATTCTCAAGACCGATGGTCTGATATATCATACACTAGAGCATTCTTCTTGCTTGTTCCCAAAATCAGCTGTGAAGCCTCTCAAAGTTTCGTTTCTTCCAGCAATACCTTCCTTACTGGACCATGAGAGATCTTGACTTCAAGATCCACATGTGAAATGGACATACTTGTACATTAAAGAATAAAATGCTTCAGATTCAATATCTGCAAGGTATTGTGTCTGTGTCCTTTAAGAGGGAAATCATAGAGGTGTGGGCGAGATGAATTTGGAGTCAACAATAATGTAGAATTTCTGGATCTCTTGAAGATCTATTTTCCTTAAAAAGGCCAATTGCAATTAAACTTGTTGCATTACATTTGCAGGTCCTTGTTCACACAGCTTTTGAAATAACTCAGCATGGAAGTGGGAATTCTATTTAGCACAAACATGCATTAAGAGAAGCATGCCACTATAAAAGTAGAATTAGACAAATTACTTGTTTCAAGTTGCAAAAGCCTTGATAGACTCCGGTTACTGCATCAAAGGCGTTGGCCAACTGATTATCAGTCTTCTTGTGATGGAGAACACCCCTGTAAAAGATTACACAGGGAATGTTTTAGAGACCTTGTTTTGCCCCTCTGAAAGATCTACACTAAAAAAGTAGAGATACAAGTAACAAACAGGGGAAATTAGTAAAGAGGATAGAACAACTGTGGAGTGGCCCAGTTTGGTAAAAGCAAATAAGAGGAGATTGTCCCAGAACATCAAATACTAGCGAATTTTTTTTATAAAGGGATCAGAATTCCATTGATTGGATCTGCTAAGCTCATGGTTCGAACAATAGAACTTTTTCCTGTGAATCTCGTAGGAAATACCATGTCACATGTATTGGAGGTCTATCACCAACAATTACTTTTATGATAAGTCCTAATCCAGCAACAACATTTTGCAACCCAGTTTTATGCTTCCATACTATAAAGTTTAAACTACATTTGATAAAAAAAACCATTTGCTGAACTGTATACACCAATAATAGACATTTATAATGAAGATTTGAGCTACACTGTAGTCAGATATTTGATGATAGAAAAATGAGGAATTCTCACCTGAAACATCAGTAGAACTAGTAACAACGTGAAGGGCGATGACATGATCTCCAGGGCCAGCCAACTTCACAAAAGTCCATGTCAAAACCTCCCTGCTAGCAGTAGCCAGCTTCACACCCACTACTAATGTCTTCATTATTCCATATCCCTTCTCTAACACTGATCCTTCCCTAAAATAAACTTCAACACCCAAAAAATTAATGTACAAAAACAGCCTCAATCAGCTTTGAAGTTTGTGATCAACATAATTATAAAAAAAAAAGTAACTCCCCAAAACTCTAACAGACTCTCATTGCCAATCTCAGAGGTCAAGAATCATGCCCATTTTCAGGAATCAGAGACCTCTCTGCGATCCTTTCCACTCTAATTTTGCTTTGATCTAAAAGCAAATACAATACTCATACAAAGGTCTTCTACTGTACTTTAAAGTATGAGCAAGAAGATTCAATTCTCCAGCCAATGTGCAGATTGCTCCAATCACAATGCAATGAATTTCCCTTATGATCTAATGCTATCTATTGAAGCCTCCCAGCAACCATAATTTCATTAGCAATTAAACCAGATTTTCTTAAGAAATCCCAATTAACAGATTCGCCTCCACATAGCCAAACACCTATGAAGCCACCTAACAAACTATCTCCAAGTCATGAATCTTGCTTATTGCCCAAAGCTTCAATTTCGAAAGCTTCTCTAGCATCCCGTGTCGATTCAAACCACTTCTTCCTCCTATAAAATACCGATTTCTCTCCCAATCATACTCAACAACTCTACAAGATCCGTCCAATCCTGATCAAAATCTAATATATATCATACTAGATTTCTTGATGTGTCTTCTTGCTTACCAATTGCAGTCTTGGAGAAAAGCCTTTCGCCTCCCTCTTTCTCTTCAAATTCCATTTCAGATTCCTTTTCAAGCAATATAAAATGTATATGCATAAAAGCCTTTCGTTTGAGGAAACAAGGGTTTGCAGGAGTTTGAAGTTTGAGCGCGTAAACGATTTGAACTGGGCGGAAGTGGTAGCTTGGCATTAACTCACCAGCGGACGAGCAAGGTGGTAGGTCTGCCGTCCAAACCTCGATAACGTAAAAGGCCACGTCGGTTAGCCGTAGTTTTAGTTACGGAGGTGGAGTGGAGATGGGGTCCCATATCCGGCGGACGGTGGACGGTATTGGATGGGGTTGAAGCACAATAGTGGGTGGGTTCGTTTGGCGGCGGGACGAGGCAATTTGAGTGCCCCATATCCCACATCGATTCTCAGTATTGTCGAATCTGTGAAGCATAATTATTTGGATCGATATAAAAGGCTCTCAAACGATCACAATATTACACGATCTGTGTAAGCTGTGCAGTCATCGATTCAGGATGCAGAACTTGATTGCACAAATCTAGTCATTGATTGGCCTCTTCACTCTCCTCCAAAACATCATTCCCCCGCAGTTGCTACAAATCTTAAATCAATGGTGGTTCTCTTTTCAGGAACGTTTCAACTGTTATTACCATCTAGAGATTCCACAGTGCAATGGAAATTATGGAGCCATTCCAAACGAGGTGTACGAGGACGTGGAACTCTACTTAGCAAGCCTCGACGCCATTGAGGGTGCCCGAAGACTCACTGTATTTCAAGCCAAGGAATCCAGCAGTGTGGAATTTAGCCCGGCTTCCGATGAGGTGATAGAGGAATCCTTCAATGGAGCAAAAATGTGGTGGTCTCGCCATGTTCAAGCTCTTGGTACCGACAATCTGGTCGAAAGGCGTTGGTTTACCCTAAAACTAGCCAAATCAAGCAAGCGCTTTTTGTCGGCCTATTTTGATCATATTGCAAAGGGTGCTGCTGAATTCAAGCAATTGAGCAGGGGCAGAAATATCTATACCAATAACGGAGATGCTCGATATGGGTATGGATGGACCGGTGTTCCGTTCAAGCATCCATCCACTTTCGATTCTCTGGCCCTCAATCCCACGACGAAGAAGAAGATTATAAGGGATCTCGACTGTTTCAGGCAAGGAAATGACTTTTACAATAGAGTCGGTCGTCCTTGGTCGTCCTTGGAAGTGGGGAGACCTTCTCTAGGCTGAGCTTATCTCGCCTGTACATTCAGGCGGGATAAGCCAGCTGGGTAGGTGGGTCCGGAACCTCCCCATTTGACTCTCTTCGTTTCTCCGTTCATCGACGTTTTTTTCACAGATTGCGGGTGAAATCTTCCGATGGCAGTTGACTCCTCTGGCACCATCCAGTAGCAGACCCTGTCTCCCGTACAACAATACTATCTCATTCCTCGATCACATCGTGCGAAGGAGTTAATGGCTCGATCGTAGCGGATCGTGTTGGTGAATTTGAATTTGGATATAGCATTCCCTTCCCGCTTCATGTGCTGTACCTCTTCTTCTTCGATTTCCACATGAGGGAGCTGCACCAAGTGGATGTCGAAACCCCATGAAGAGGCTATCCGCTGAGAGTAAGTTTGTTGCAGGCGAGAACCAGAGAACATGCATTTACACATAATGAAGGTGATAGTGATTCCGTGGTCTGCCGAGAGGCGCTTGGTGACCTCGGCAGAAGGGATGAGATGGCCCCTTCCAGTGCTGGGAAAAATGGCAACATGAGGCTTTCGGCTCCATTTCCACTTCACTTCCCAAGGTCGCACTCAGTAATTCGGCTTCGCAGAAACGCGAGAAAGATGTATAAGAAGTTGTGCTACTTAAAACTCAAATAAAATACAATGTCTGAAAACGATGTACTCCTATTTCCAAAGGGAAAATAGAAATTCTCAGCGTAGCCTCTATCACCCAGGATTGATTCGTGTGCTAGTCGAGTTTAAAATCGCTTCAATTGGGGATTCTTCAGATGGGATTCAAGTGGAGTGTTGCAGAGGTACGAAAGAAAAGAATAGAATGCCCTCGGGTGATGTAAGACCTCAGGAGCTGAGCACATTGTGAGACCAAAGATTTATTCTCTCTTAAATCTTCTTTTGTTATGGATGTGATAGCCTGAATTTGTACTTGCTTTGTCTCTTTCTTTTCTTCTGTTTAGCCTTCCATGTTTCAGGTGCCTTGAATTATTCGAACTGACTAGCTATTTTGAAGCTTTGCTAGCACTTATTTACAGCAGAGAGTCAGAGACTACACTATTTTTGAGTTCATGGCTCATATTGCTGATATTTGCCAACGCAGCTTTATGTCTCCTTATTTCTTCCTTGTTAAATCCAGGCAGCACTGGTTGTGGGAATTCTGTGTTTCTTTCCCATTCCACTAGATTATTCAAACATACTCTGGTGGAGAAAACAAAATTGTGCATGAAGAGGGAGGGACCTGGTCTTTTGAGCTTTTTCCAAGTGTGGACAGATCGTGCCAGTCCCAAAAACACTACACGTGCACTGCAAACGATGAGGTGTGGGAATGAGTATTTGATCTCGTAAACATGAAATGCTAGCATTAATCTACTCCCGATTTAGCTAATCTACTATTACATGGCCCAAGCGTAGAAAAACAATGAGCAGGCATCCAAAAGAGGGAAAGTAAGACCACCTAATGGAAACGACCATTTATGCAGTTAATTGGTTGAAAAAAATGTACAATGCAAAACCTGAACAGTTAACACTTTGTTTACTAGAGTCCTTACAGCAGAAGGCAAGGCCGTCCTTACAGGAGAAGGCAAGTTTACTAGAGTCCTTACAGCAGAAGGCAAGGCAGTCCTTACAGGAGAAGGCAAGGCAGGGACTAATAAACTATCTTATATCATTATTTTATTTACCTATGTTATAAAATGTCAGACTTCACAATAAAAAAAATTTCTTCATAAGATGGGATAAAATGTTTGAAGATAAGCTGATTTTGTGATTGATTCTTTTTAGTAGAATTACTCCCCATGTCAAGAATTATTATTGTATTATTAACTGAATTCATCTTTAAAATCAAATCATTAATGAATTAGAAATACTAATTCCAAAATGTCTATATATCTTTTGAGTATATTCATCCTCATTATTTATGTTCTGTAAATTTCAATTTCTTCATATTTCTATTGACTTAGAACAATAAACACTTCCTTCAACCACATTACCATCCTCCCTTTACCAAGCTACAACATGTAAGTATTCCAATATACATATTGCATGAGCTCATATACTATTAGTTTGTTCATCTTCATATTTCTATTGACTTAGAACAACAAACAATTTCCTTCAACCACATTACCATCCTCCCTTTACCAAGATACAACATGGAAGTATATTGCATGAGCTCATATACTATTAGTTTGTTCATGATACCATCCTCCCTTTACCAAGCTACAACATGGAAGTATTCCAATATACATATTGCATGAGCTCATATATTATTAGTTTGTTCATGATAGGTAACCCAATTTAGTTGGTCAAATTTGAACTGTCACTCAAGTTCTAAATTTGTTCTCCTTTCCATGAATGCATGTGTTGATCACTCTACATAATTATCATATGAGTTTCATTGATAATTGACATTGATTACTATTGACATATCATATATCATCTTAATTTTAGGATAGTAATTAATTTTGTTTCGCTAATTGTAATATATTATATTATGTTATTTTAAAATAAGTTTTTATGCATGCAAGGTAAAGGTCATTTATAGAGTGAAAATAAATTAATAATTTAAAGAAAATATATGAGATTTTATACCAATGGATTTACAAGCTGAATGGATTAGTAGTAAAGTTAGCAATTGATAGGAGAGAAAATAATAAGTATGCTCCAAACAATGTAAACTTTATTAACCAATGAATTCTCAAAGAGAGTACATGAATCAATACTTGCTAATGAGATGCAAGCTTCAAATATGTGCAACCAACCTTAGGCTTAATTACATGCACAATCATAAGAGATATCTATAGGTGAGAGAAATCGCCTTAAATGGTTAAATGTGCCTACTTAGGAAGTTTTGTTGACCATGCATGTCTTGTTACAAATTAAATAAGCCTACAACTGATAAAGAGAGGTGCTTTTGTGCTAATATTAGACATCCTTAGGAGTTAAACTATGTCATTGAAATGTAACAAAGGTTAACTGGTCCTACAATAGCCTCATGAGGTAGTTAACTAAGTCATCTATGAGAAGTCAATGCTTAACTGGACATGCATGTGAAATTGAAGTGTAATTGGGCTAAATTAGCCAACAAGGGTGCATTAAGTAGTTAACTAAGCCATAATAGCCAATTAGTCTATTAATTGAGTGAGTATAGTCAACTAGGGTGCATTAGAAAATTAACTAAGGAAAACCTACTTAATTTAAGTGCACAAATCCCTCAGAAAGGGGGTTGACTTGCTCTCAGGGAAGCTTTGACCTTAAAAAATGTGCTTTGACCATGCAAGCACACCTTTAAGCCTAAAATTAGGGGGGCACTATCTTCCCCTAGAAATGCAAGAGAGATGCAAAATGAGTGCGTATGTACATTGAAACCCCACCTTAATCCTAACTTAGTTGAGTATGAGGCATAAATAATTGGATCTCATAAATATTTACTCATGTTAGGTACCCAAGTACATAAACAATATCATTTGAATGTTGGAGAAGAGGGAAAACATAGTGGTAACTTGCACCCTTCCCACTCCCTCCCTCACCATTTTTTTAAAATAGGATACTTAGTAGAGTTTGGAAATCATGTTCAACTGCCAACTTTGATCTATATTTCCACTTGCTCCATGCACGTCGACTATGACATTGTATTCCATATGGTTTCCAAGCTTGGTTCTTCATCAGAGAATGATGCTACCAATTCATGGTAGTATTCAAATATGCATTTCTTGTAGCTTCAAAAAATTATCTAACATCTCCTATACTCACCTTTTAACTATGTATAGGAATCAATGGATTTGTAGCAATGCGTACATGAGGATCACTTTGAGAATGTGTGTTGGTGCACCATGTATTTGTTGGATCTCCAACTAGTTCACCTGTTGCATGAAGACTATGTTGTGGCTAATTTTTTTGAGTTGTTGGATATGAAACAACCTATTTATCAATATCAACAATTTCTACATGGAAATTTGAAATATCACCCAAGGAAATTGAATAGACATCAATGAGATCTTCATCAATATGAACTAGATTTGTAGAAAGTTCTACCTTTAAGTTCAATGGTTGATTTCAATAGATGTATCCTCTCTAATAAAGATGATAGATCATGATTCACATTCTGTGAAGAAGTCTTGGATAGTTTTTCGGCTAAAATTGTGTAGATTTTTCTCAAATTTCAACTTTGTTTCATTACCCAACAAGTTTTTCCTCAGATTAAAGCACAACAAATTTAAATTAATTATAACCTAAAACTAGTAAACTGAAACATATGAAATTCACCAACAAAAAACCATGAATAACCTAGAGAATTTTTGGGTAAAGTACCCCTAGAAAAACCCTGAAGGGAAAACCAATTCAAGAGATCAATTTTATTTATGATCCCACAAAACATTTATGAGTGTTATGACAGTGAATAAGCAACATTAAATGCACTGAAAATTTCATGGAAAATCATACCTAGCTCCTCAAAATTCTTGTCTAGCTCTCATCTCTTTGAAATTTGTGCCGAAGTAGATGTATGGCCTATACAACCCTATGGGTACTGTCAGTAGCACCAAATTCCTTTATTTTTGTTCCCATAAAATGTGTTGTTCAAATCCTTGTTTTTCATGCCCTTAGTCTGTTGTATGACCCTCGAATATCGTGCTCTCTGTTTTAGCTATATGAACCTTGAATTCTATTCAAGGAAATCAACTATACTGACCAGCAATTAATGTTTTGTATAGTCAACAATAAATCTTGTACTTTATCTTCGGATGTGCACCCAGTCTCCTCTTAGGAAATGTGCGCCCTCTCAACTGTACTCTCTTCTCCTATTTTCTTCATCTCTCCAAAAACTCTCTAATTCAATATGTATCTCCAATCTCCTTAGGTCTCTTTCATAATTTCATTAATGACTCTACAACTACCTATGGATATAAACGATCAAGATTAGATCTTGGCCTCTCCAGATCTCAATGATATTAATTAAATCACTTAATTCACTCAACTATTCTAAAATTCCTTTAGTCATCAAAAATATAAAAGTCACTTTATAAAATCACTTTATAAAGTGTTAACCTAGAGAGTCACTTTTTAGACAATTTCTACATGCTAGACACATAGCCTATGTAGAAGTACCTATATGATCTACAAAAACTAACACTCCCTCTTAGTGGGGATGGTACTTCTAGAACCTCAACTTGGATCAGTCTCCAACCCCATCACTCCATCTGATGTTGTAGATTCCCCTTTGAACCAAAAATTATCTCTGCCACCTACATTAGATCTTGTGTTTAATACTTATTCCTTCCAAACATGCTCCAAGAATTCTCCTCAAACTCCTGGGCATCCAACTGTGTCATCTAATACTAGCTAAGTCTCCTATGAGTAATAGAAGAAACCTAACAAATAACTGTTACAAATACTAGCACGGACCCTAAATCCAAGGTCCCCTAGGACCCAACCACAAGATGTCCCAATAGCCTGTACAATCTCTCATGTTTGAAACCAAGCACTCATGATGTGTCCATAGTAACTTCCTATGGACATATAAGTACATGTCCATGATGGAATAACATGTTATATCCCTCATCCTCCAAATATGATATAGAGAGCAAATTAACCTTCATCTTTGGTACAAGAAACACATCAACCACCTATAGCGATATTCCTTACTCTAGTTGGAATATAACACATCCAACCTCTTTCACTGCATGCATGGTGCTAGCCCTACAACCTACATGGAAGTATGAGTATATTTTTTAAACACTAATGAACAATGTCTTCATTATCATTGAATGGCGAGATGAATGTCCTCAAACCTTGGACTACCACTACTTGAAAGATAAGAGACCAAAGAAAATTCCTTCTCAAACATCTTAGAAAAGTCATCAATATTAGTTGATGGTTGTGTCTGCATCTCATCGTTTCCTTTCTTCTTTTTGTTTGGACATTGAATACATAAGGTAATTTATTGCTCTTTCCTGAGAGAGCAACATTATCCTCATCATCTCCATGTCGTTGGTCTATGTGGTTGGAGATGACTCTCAACCCCTACTATCTGGAATTGTCCCAAAGTCTAGTCCATGTAGGCATGTTCTCCCTAGAAATGATCACATGCAAAGAGTCATGCCATAGTTGTGAGAAACCATTCAAGGCAGTTCCAACAAACGCTGTATTGATCCACTTTCTCACCAACAACACCCAACTCATCACATACCTATGTAATATTGGTAAGGTATGAAGTAACATTGTTAGTCTTGGTCATCTTAGTATCTCTTAGTTTCTCCCTCAAAACCATTTTCTAGTTTTGATTATTGCTTTGGTACAACTTCATCAAATCTAAACCCACATATCAAAGGAATTCTTTTTACCAATCACATGAGGCATAATATGGTCTTTCATTGCATCAAGAAGAATACATTTTTCCTTCACTTCTTCTTTTAATATTCAACCAATGGATTAGGATTAGTGGGAATCGTGACAAATTCCTTGGTTATTTCAGATAACTCAAATTGCTCCAACAACAAAGTGATCCTCTCCTTCCATGGAATCAAATATGATGCACCCTCAAGCCTATCTTTAAACCAAAAGCAAAATGTCAAAGATATACTCATTGACCAATTGACAACAAGCCCAAATTTGCTAGGTAAAATAATTCAACAATACTCTTGCTTCCCCCTTATGTCAAATACATGTTTTCTTTGTTCAAAACTTTGATACCATGTATATTTTTCTCAAATTTCAACTTGCTTTCAATACCCAAGAAGTTATTCCTCAGACTAATGAATGTCGACTTTAAATTAAATATAAAACGAAGCTTGTAAACTAAAACACATGAAATTCTCCAACAATAAGCCATCAAATTTAACACATAATTTTTTTGGGTGAAGTACCCCTGGAAAAACCCTTGGAGGGAAAATCATTTCAAGAGATGATTTTTATTTATGAGCTCACAGAAAATTTCCAAGTGTTACAATAGTGAATAAACAACACTAAATTCTCTAAAAAATTCCTGGAAAATCATGGCCATCTCAAAATTCATGTCAACCTCTTAGATCCTCAAAATATGTGCCCATCTCGTTGTACATCTTGTATGGCCTTGTATAGTATCTGTAGTAGAAAATTCCTCAACTTTTGTGCCTAGAAAAATTGTTGTCCAGCTCCTTCATTTTCATGTCCTAAGTCTATTGCACAACCCTTAAAAATCGTGCTCTTTTTCTCCACTATATGCACCTGAAACTCTGTTCCACGAAATTAGTTGTACAAACCATCAATTAATGCACTAAACGACCATAAATACATGTTTTACTTTATCTTGGGATGTGTTCCCAATATCCTCTTGGGAAATTTCCCCCCTCTCAGTTGCTCTCTTCTCCTCTTGCCTTTAGCCTTTAAAAACAATCTAGGTGCCCTAGGGTATTCGAGGGTGTTGAATCCATTTATGCATTTAAAAACATGATTTGATCAACACAGAATTCAAATTTAAAGAAAAAAAAAACTTACCGGACAAGCAAAATCATTGAATGTTTAAGATTTTTCTTAATCCTTTGTGTAGCCTAAACATTTGACAATTTCACCATTTCTTGACAGCACTTTCCAACACAATTTCGATGGAATCTAGTTAAAAAAAATTTAAGATTTGAAAGAATAGTGTTTAAACTTGCATAGTTTAGGTGCCCTGTGGCATTTGAGGAAACTTAATCCATTTATGCATTCATAAACATGATTTGATCAACATAGAATTCAAATTAAAAAAGAAAAATGGCTGGATTTTGATAAAAAATCGCTGGATGGGAAAAATTGTCAAATGTTTAGCCTTATTTTTAATCCTTTGCAAAACCTAAACATTCAACAATTTCACTCTTTCCCAACATAATTTTTCAACACAATTTCAATGGAATCGTGAAAAAAAATTAAGATATGAAAGAATAGTGTTTAAACATGCTTAATTTGGGTGTTGGGGGCTGTAGCTTCTCTCGAAACCTTCAACATGATATTTTCATATGCATTCCTTTGTGCACTGCCAAAAAATCTCTTAGGACTTGTGTTTCAAACCTACGACATGTCGCTCCTTGCTTTTGATTCTTTATTATTATTATTTTGTTGTGTTTCCAAGTGTTTGATATTAATCATCGAATGTTTAGCCTTACTCTTAATCCTCCGTGTAGCCTAAATGTTTAATAATTTTTCCCTTTCTCGACAGCACTTTCTAGCATGATTTCGATAGAATCTGGTGGAAAAATTTAAGTTCCGAAAGAACACTTATTAAACTTGCTTAATTTGGGTTCCCTAGGGTATTTGAGGGTGTTGAATCCATTTATGCATCCTAAAACATGATTTGATTAACACAAAATTCAAATTAAAAAAAAATAATAATAAAATCATTGAATTCCGATAAAAACTCGCTAGATGGGAAAAATTGTTGAATGTTAGCCTAATTCTTAATCCTCCGCATAGACTAACAATTTCTTCCTTTCTTGACAGCATTTTTTGGCACGATTTCGACGTAATCTCTTAAAAAAATTTAAGATCTGAAAGAACAATGTTTAAACTTGCTTAATATGGGTACCCTAGGGTATTTGAAGGTGCTGAATCCATTTATGCATTTAGAAACATGATTTGATTAAAACATAATTTGAATATTAAAAAAAATCATCGGATTCCCATAAAACTCACTGGACGAGAAAAATCAGCAAATGTTTACCCTTATTCTTAATCGTCAAGGGCTTATAGAGAATTGAGACTTCATTAATGGAATCCATAGAGAAGCTTGATAGTTTGTCCAAATCATGATCCAGAGATTGGTTTGAAAATTGAGTTAAATTGCAATCGACATTTGAGTCATGAGGAAACACCAATGGCTATGACATCTAGGTCAAGGCTTTGATCCCTACAAATAGCAACACCTTGGGAGATTTAGCAATGGTGGTAATGATGGTGGGATAATTGCAAATGGCATATTTTTAATGGAGAAGATGAAAGACCCTGAAACAATGGCCAAGGACCAATTTTCATAGAAAAACATGTAATAATATTAAATACCATTAAATATGTAACATATTATAAATTAAAGTTAAAAAACATAATATAAATATAAATTAACATTAACATTAACATTAATATTAATTGTTTTAATTTGAAATATTAAAATAATTATAAATATATCAAAAATTTATAAATCAATTTTTTATTCTCTTTTACTTAAATCAAATATTAAAATAAATTTATATTAATTTCGCATAAAATTTAAAACTTAGTTTTTAAACCAGATTTTAAGTTTTTTAAATAAAAAATGGTTAGACTTAATGCTTAATTTGAACTTTCCATATGAGGTTTATGTTGCGTGCTTCGAGTTGATGTCTTATGTTTGATTACCACCTAAGAATGGGAAGAAGTGTATAAGGGTTTATTCAATATGTTTTTTAAATAAATAAAAATAATTATCTGTAAGATTTATGTGTTTTCTAATTTTCTCACAGTTTTTATGTCCTATGAAAATATTTCTTAATTTTTTTTTGAAGATTTGTGCATACAATAATTTCCCATAAGGGAAGCATGTAGCATCTTTGTAATTGGATTAATTTGGATAGTAGCACCAAACATCTCCATTACACCACTGCTAAAAGGTGTGAACGAGAGCGTTCTATATGTCGTGATCTCCTCATTCTCCAGTGAATAAATAATTGCTGAAATTACCCAAATTGATTATTCAAGTGATGATTTCGTTTCTCTGAGTGGACTCAACACACCCAGATTGCAATTCAGGATACACCGCTCATCTTTAATCGAATGACTCCGGATGACTCCGGGAAAACGCAGAGAGTGGAGGATGTGGTATACCGCATTCCCTAAAATTACACAGCTCTGTATACATACACAGAATCGAGGATGGGGGGTAACAAATTCCCAAAAATTACACGGCTCTGTATTTTATTTGAGGAAAATGCCACTCTAGATAACTCAC
This sequence comes from Larix kaempferi, assembly GCA_027924585.1. Classification (NCBI taxonomy): domain Eukaryota; kingdom Viridiplantae; phylum Streptophyta; class Pinopsida; order Pinales; family Pinaceae; genus Larix; species Larix kaempferi. The sequence continues at coordinate 1,434,078 of BSBM01000643.1, forward strand.
AAACCGGCTCACGACCAATGAGATCAATATTTTGTTTTGTCTTATCTTGAAAAGAACACTCGTGATGACGTACATAGCTCGCGCAGAATTTGTGTTACCCTCATTTTCCCCAAAGCTTGATTAACAATTTGTTCTATGGTTTGAGAAAAATCATCCCCAAAAATATCTTCTAGATGAACTTCTAGAGAGACCCCTTTAGAATTGTTTTGAAAACAAAAGCCAGTTATTAGGTCGACAAATATGGTTTTGTTCTGAGTCTGACTGTGAGTCTGATCATCTAATACATGGATATTAGTTTCAATAGATTTAGCCGACCATTCAGGAGTATTCACAACAATATTTTCGGCCTCTGACAGAGGTTTAGATTCCACGTTTGTTCATTTGCTATTCTCAACAACTATGAAGATATGGTCTTGAAATTTTTTCAAGAATTCACCATCCTGGCACTTTCCCTGCAACAAACTGCGGATATGAGGTTTTTCATACAGAGTATGAATATTCATTTAATTACGCACACCAAGCGTATCATGTTCAGTGCTTTCCATAGTTATATCTGCTTGACCTGTGGGTCAAGTTTCTACAAAGGTTACTTTAGCATTTGTATCTAAAGATGAGACATACGCCTGAGACATTTTTTCACTCTCATGACCTGGAGCATGCTCCTATTTTGACTTCGTATTAGAAGGTTTCGTTCCCAAATTAGCTTCAAAAGACTAAAGGTTTTGTTGTTTAGGGTTGACAGAGATAGATTTGGGTTATCCAATATCTTCTTAAAAAAAATATTTCTTACCAAAAATCCATCCGAAGAATCCCCAATCGGAGCGAGTTTAAACTCGACTAGCACACCAATCAATCCTGGGTGATAGAGGCTACGCTGAGAATTTCTATTTTCCCTTTGGAAACAGGAGTAAATCGTTTTCAGACTCTGTATTTTATGTATTTTATTTGAGTTTTAAGTAGCACAACTTCTTATACATCTTTCTCGTGTTTCTGCGAAGCCGAATTGTTGAATGCGACCTTGGGAAGTGAAGTGGAAATGGAGCCGAAAGCCTCATGTCGCCATTTTTCCCAGCGCTGGAAGGGGCCATCTCATCCCTTCTACCGAGGTCACCAAGCGCCTCTCGGCAGACCACAGAATCACTGTCACCTTCATTACATGTAAATGCATGTTCTTCGGTTCTCGCCTGCAACAAACTTAGTCTCAGCGCATAGCCTCTTTGCGGGGTTTCGACATCCGCTTGGTGCAGCTCCCTCATGTGGAAATCGAAGAAGAAGAGGCACAGCACATGCAGCGGGAAGGGAATGCTATATCCAAATTCAAATTCACCAACACGATCCGCTACGATCGAGGCATTAACTCCTTCGCACGACATGATCGAGGGACGAGATAGTATTGTTGTACGGAAGACAGGGTCTGCTGCTCGACAGTGCCGGAGGACTCAACTGTCACCGGGCGATTTCACCCGCAATTTGTGAAAAAAATGCTGCTGAACGAAGAAACAAAGAGGGTGAACGGAGAAACGAAGAGAGTCAAACGGGAAGGTTCCGGACCCACCTGCTCAGCTGGCTTATCCCGCCTGAACGTACAGGCGAGATAAGCTCAGCCCCTTCTCTATGGACCACCTGGAACTGGGAAATCTAGTCTCGTTGCCGCCATATCTAACTATATGAAGTACGATGTGTACGACCTGGAGCTCACTAAGGTTTCCGACAACTCCGAGCTTCGTATGCTGCTCTTACAAATTACGAGCGGATCCATCATTGTAATTGAGGATATCGACTGCTCTCTCGACCTAACGAACAGGGTTTCCCAGTCTGATCCGAAACTTGATAAGCAGGTTGCTGAAGAGAGAAGTGGAAGCCGAGTTACTCTTTCTGGACTTCTTAACTTCACGGATGGACTGTGGTCGTGCTGTGGAGAGGAACGAATTATCATTTTCACAACGAACCACAAGGAGAAGCTGGACCCTGCACTTTTAAGATCCGGTAGGATGGACATGCACATACTCCTCTCTTCCTGCAGTTTCCCTGCATTCAAATCTCTTGCCTTCAATTATTTGCAGATTGAAGACCATCCACTTTTTTTCGGGAGTGAAGGAGAGCATGAGTGAGACTGGGGCCGAAATGACACCATCGGCGATCTCCGAAATTCTGATAAAACATTTGGACGACCCTCTCAAAGCATTGAATGCAGTTATTTCTGCACTCACTGAAAGTGATCGTAGTCGCGTAAAATCGACATCTGTAACAGATTGGAAGGAGCATAAAAGTTCAGAAGGAAGAATCGCGACGACCCAAGATGGGGTCAGATCGTGGAGGAAGAAGACGAAGCAGTCGAAGGGGAAACGTTATTCAAAATCCAATTGGCTCTTGGATTCTGCCGCTACATTGCCAATGATGTAAATGGTTGTTTTGATTGTATGAATGTTTTATATAACTAGTATAGATTTAGGGAAACGTTATTCAAAATCCAATTGGCTCTTGGATTCTGCCGCTACATTGCCAATGATGTAAATGGTTGTTTTGATTGTATGAATGTTTTATATAACTAGTATAGATTTATTTTAAAGAGATTTACCAAATTTCGAGAGGGCTGAAATTTTTAGAAGTACAAACTTTTTTTTAAAGAGCGTTTTAATTTATTTATCGTCTTAAATGTTTTAAATAGTTGTTATGTTAGTTTTATACTATCAGTTCACGAAGGAGTTACACATCTCTCCCTAATGCCCTAGTGGAATGTAGAATAAGCCTCTTTGAGGCAATAAATGTTTTAAATAGATAACTTGTTAATTTTATAATATTTTATTATTTTTATAAAAAAACACTTAACAGCTCTAAAATGAGTACTGAAAGAGTTATACATTTCCTTCTACTAAGACTACTAGACTGTAGAATGAGCCTCTGTAGAATGAGCCTCTTTGACACAATTATTATTTATAAAAATCCTTTACTTTCAAAAATTATGCATTATGCATGACACAATTATTATGTCCTTGACATATATGAAATGGGTAGAGCTATTAAACTGAGCGTAGGGGGTAGATTAATATTCTCAATCTAAAGTTCAATATTTGAAATCAAAATCTTATTTATTATAATTTTCAATTTTCAAATTTTTTATTGGTTGAACAGATGTGAGGTCAGCCTCAAAAAAGCGGAGGAGATTTCACCTGACATCTGTCCACCTTGATGTCATCCATCCATGCTGCGACTAATGGGGATTGAGGTTCTTGCCATTGCGTGTGTCAATTGCATTAATTGAAGCTTTTGGCAATTGGTTGATGACTATGCCATTGACGGAGGCTTGTGGTGTGACAAGAGTGATCTAGCCCACTATGCCACCAACTGGAATCTCGTCTACGCCATTCAAAACAGGGTTTGCAAGTTCCCAATTTTGTTGTGCTTTTCATCGAATGACAAGTAAGGAGGTTGGTGGGTTTCACTCTTTACCTTTATTCAAGAGGCAATGGACACCTTCAAGCATCTACTTTCAGCTGAACCTAAATCCATACCCTCGCTCAGCACCTGCAATCTTTTGTTAAGTAGCCTGGTCCGACGGGATCGACATGAATCAGCATTGTCCGTTTATAGATTTATGGTTGAAGAAGAAATTGGTCGGATATGCTAACTTTGAACATTGTCATCAATTCTCACTGTCAAACGGGTAGAATGGATCATGCCTTCAAAGTGTTTGAAGGAATATACCCATGATAGTACTGGTGTTTTCACATTCAATTTCATTACTGGATGTCGCCACTCATCAAATTGCATAAAATTTTTTATTATTGAAGACATTTGTTAATACTACAGGACTAGAATGAAATTGGGGTTTGTGTCAGAGTCAACTATTATCCTGTGTACCCACAGCCTGAATTGACTTAGTGTAGAGAGGTCATGTATTTACAGTGATAATTATAATAGCGATCAGTAAGCTTAGAGTATGAAACCCATTGGATATCGATTACATTCACAATGTCGGATACTTAATGATCAAATCATAAGAGGAAGGTGAACTATACCATATGAGTTAAGTTGCTTGATATCAAGATAGAATCTCATTATTGGAAAACTTTGTTTTATAGATTTTAGTCTATTTAAAACTATCTATATTTAATTGAAATTAAAAGAAAAAATTAGATAAAATTTTATTAAAAGAAATCTTCTAAATAATTGAGTTTATTATGTTTTTAAAATCTCTTATCTAAAAATTTGATTATATATGTATTTATGCTCTCTCACCAAATTAGCAATAGGGTAATTGTTTCATTGAATTAAACTATTTTTGACCTCCATCAATTATTCACAACTGAAAGCAAATAGCTCATCCATACAACTTTCTACAAATAGAACATGTAGCAATATCAAAGACATTACCACCACGTAGCTCTTGTTATTTATAAAAATCCTTAGCTTTCAAAAGTTATGCATGATAAACTCCATCCATTGGGTTTGATTAAATTAATAATCCTTCGCTTCGAAAGTTATGCATGATAAACTCCATCCAATGGCTTTGATTAAATTGTCACGTCGGCAGATGTGTAAATGTTATTATATCAAAATCGAATTCTTAAAGGGGACATTGACATAGTGATGTCCCATCACATAGTTAAAAAATATAAATCCGTGTATCACAAAATATTCTACAGATTTTTTTAGGGTTTGTTAAGTAATGAATCGCTTGTTGACCCTAACTTAACCAAATCCAATCTACTTAACCCTTCATCATGTTAAAAATCTGAAAAAGCAATGAAATTTAATAATAATTTAAAAACAAAAGCAATAATGGTTATGTGTCAAGTTTCACTTTTGGAAAAATGTTTGCTTCTAAAAGAACGAGTGGTTAAGATTTAGATATGAGAAAACATGATCTAGTATTTAAAAATCAAATTAAATAATAATAATGGTAAAAGAAAATCCAAAACTACTGTATAAAAGATTATAATCTATTTCTTTATTTTTAAATATAAAAATTTATTTATAATTATTATGTTCATATCTAATTATGATAGTAATTTAACCCAGTATGTTCATTCATAATATTGATATAAAAAATTTAACTAGTTTTTACTTGAAGAATGTTTATTTAAATAATTTTGCTGAAAAATAAAATGTCCATTTAAATAAAAAAGGCAAACTAATATAATTATTAAAAATATTTATAGTTCATAAATAACCTTTTTAACCTATCAAAAAATAGAATAAATAAAATTTAAAAATATATTTTAAATTTTCAAAGTAAATAATTTAATAAATTCATTTTTAAAACATTTTATTAAAATTTATAATATAAAATTGAAAACCAAAAAAATATAAACTAAATTATAAAAAAATATAATAACATTAGTTTCATGTACTATTGAAACTCAAATCACAATGGATAAGTCATATTATCTATTCAGACAAACCCACCGGAAGCATCTTCCTGCCACCTTTTGATGTTAGCATAATGGTAGACCTCAATGTTTAGTGTTCAATTTATTTTTTTAGTTTATCGATCAATCAGTAATAGGTGGTCATTTACATTTGCGGATGCATATAATTACATTGATAGGTGTTTATATCTTAGAATTTAAGGTAGATTACCATCTATGATTTTGGTGGATCTAAGAAGGATGAACATCAATAAGTCACAAGTTAAGAGCTATGAAGAAGTTATATGTTACTTGTACTACATGCTTAGTTGTAATAATCCGTTGTCTATGCCTCAACTACATGTTATCTTCTTTAGTTAAATGGGTTGTCACTACCTGTTATCCATACATGAGCTACTCAACTACCAATTATTTTTTATACATATATTTTTAACTATTAGCCAATATGTCTTTATATCTTAGAATTTGGGTGGATTACCATCTATGTTTTTCTTAGATTGAAGGAAGATGAGACAAATGTACTATACAGATTGATTTTATGGTCATCGTTCAAAATTCCAAATAGTTAAGTGCATGTGCTAGTATCTTAGAATTTGGGGTGGATTAGCATCTATGCTTTTCCTAGATTGCGCGAGGATGACATAAGTGTATTTTCCACATCCATTTTATAGCACTCAATCCAAAATCCAAATAAAAAAAATAATATAAAAAGCAATTGATACATGGATAACTCTTAGTGGTAAACAATTCATTTAACTAAAAGGACTCAAACTTATTTGTGGTAGTTGGTGTTCACCAACCACAAATTAATTGATTGTGCTAGTTATTACTCAAGCTTCTACACATTAATGGTCACACATATATTAAACTAATAGATTTAGTTAATTTATACATATGGGTGGTCACATTCAATTAAGGTACTGATTTAATTCCTGCATAGGTCACACACTTGTTGTATGAGGATCACACTTGTGATTTCTTTCTCATTACTTGAGACATTCGATCAAAACTAAGATAAGAAAATAAATTTAGACTTTTGTTTGGTAATGGTTATAATATCATTAATTCTTTTTTATCGTTATTAATTTCAGAGTTTCTCTATCAACACCTATCATCTATCATGGTTAGCAATCATACATAGACATAGTAAAATAAGCGAGTGAATATGAATATGGTTAAGGCTTCAATATTCATAATATCAATTAATTTTTATTAGTCCTTGCTAAGGAAAAGAATACAGAAATCAGTTTGTCACATATATACTTTGAATTTATATTAATCCTAAAACAAATTCATAATGCTTCTCAATGTTTTTTTATATTTATGTATTAAATTTAATATTTTGAAAATTTATAAATTATTTTGTTGAATATTAAATTTAGTTATTTATATTTTATGATTGGTTAAAGACATAGTTATCGGATTCGGCCTTAGGCCTAACTGCACCCAAGATTCTTGGATTCTTCATAGGATTCTTCCACCTCGTTTTGACCAAGGGCATGTGCACGCTAATAAGGGTCACTTTTGGCGTGTTAGATGCAATAGAAAAATGAAAAATTAGGTATCCCTCAACTTAATTAGTTTTTTTGAGATACTTACACAAGATATCTTGCATCGAGTAAAGAAGATGAAATGTAGGAAATTGAGTCACGTTTCCGAATCTATAAGTTTTAAGTATTGAAAATTTACATAACTATGTCAAATTTCATCTTTTCTAACAGTCAATTTTTATTTTTTTGGCAAATGATAAGGTATATGTTTTTGTGGGTGCAACCTTTGAGTGCCTAGATAATGGTTTCGGGCTACAAAAATTGGTAGACATGTAGAGAACCCGTAGTACTAGTGTAGAACTATTTTTCCAAAATTAAATGTTTAATTTTAATTTTTAATTATATAAGTGACCAAACCTCGAGAATGGTATGTCAAATGTGGGTGCATCCTTTGAAGGTCTTAATGCAATCATTTCAGCATGGATTTTTTATAGCACGTAGAGGTCGGTGTCTACTAATGCAACATACAATTTTTTTTTTAAATGGTTTTGAAATGAAAAAGTTACGGAATAAACACTAACAACGTATTTTTTGACTTAAGGCGTGATGACACAAGAAAATTAGGAAAAAAATAGAAAAAATATGTATTTTCTAAAAATAAATACATATTTGGAATCTGCATAAAAAATTCTATCTATGCCTAAAATTTCATAAAAAATGGTTGTGTATGTCATTGCTGCAAAGAGTGGTGAAAGACAGACATATTGAGAAAAATGGTGGAAAAACCCAATTAGCTATAGTTTAGCACAATCCATAGCACAGATTTGGTAAGTCCGAAGCAACCACATAGGATTGTGGATGACATGCGGGCGCATGAGGAGGCATGTTTTAGGCGCTAAGGAACGCTCGCGCGTTTTGTTTAAATTCAAAATTTTATTCCCGTGCTTAGTGTCAACCAAAACGCTCTAGCATTTTGTTTCTCTAAAACGCTCCAACATTTTGTTTCTCCAAAACGCTGTAGCGTTTTGGAGAAACAAAACTCTCGAGTGTTTTGGAGTTACAAAACACTCTAGTGTTTTGGAGAAATAAAACTCTAGAGCGTTTTAGAGTTACAAAATGCTCTAGAATTATAAACCCATAAACTATTTGTTATGTGTTGAATGGAGATAAAGGGTGAGAGAGAGAGAGAGAGGGGATACAAGGGGGGGAGCAAGGGACATAAATTTATGGAGGTGGACAGAAGAATGAGGAGGGAAAAAATTAAATTCCTAAACCCATAAGTCCTAAGTCCCAAACAACCTAAATTTCTAAACCCCTAAAAACCTAAGCCCTTAACACATAATCCCTTAACACTTTAACCTCTTGACACTTAATCCTAACCTTTTATACCTTACCCCACTAATAGTCGATCCCTAAATCCCTTAACTTATAAATATTCTAATCCTTAGATCCCTAGTCCCTTAATTAACCCCTTATCTCCTATCCTCGCAGTCCTTATCCTCTAACACCCTAAGACCTTAACCCCTTATAAGACCTTAACACCATAGCACCTAATCCCTTAAGACCTAACCACTTAAAACCTAACCCCCTAACCCGAGAGCCCTAAATCTCTTTACCCCTAAATCTCCTAACCCCTTAAGTCCTTTAATTATTTACCTTTAATCCTTTAACCATTGGCCTCTAAGTTGTAGTTTACCCTATAGAGGTAAAATAATTGTTTACCTCTACACTGCGTTTGCATGTGCGACCTCCTTTGTACCATTGCAACCTTCATTTTCTTGTGCATTCTACGTTACATGTGCGCTATTTGTTTGCAAGAGAGATCTATGTTTTCTTGATCTCTCTTCCTTGGGATTGATATCTCATCTCTTGAATTTGGAAGTCTCGCTTGGGCTTGTGCATTAGCCTCTATGCTCTAGTTTACCCCTTATAAGCCTTTAACCCCTTCACCATAATTTCTAACCTCATAAACCCTAAGAACCTAATCCTAGAACACTAAATACCTTAACCCCTAAAGCCCCTAACCCTTAAACCCCTTAACCACTTTACCTCTAATCCCACAACCCCTAACCCTAAGACCTAGTCCACACTAACCCTTAAACAACCTAACCCATAATACTTCAAGCCCAAATATCTAAATCCCTAAATCCTTAAGTCTTTAACCCCTAGAAACAATTGAACTTTTAACCGCTTGGTCCTTAACCCCTAACCCCTTAAACCCTACCCCCTAACCATTGATCCCTAAATTCCTTAACCCCTAAATCTCATAACCCATAAAATCCCTTAACCCCATGTTTTCTTAACTCCCTAACCCGTAAATCTTTAAACTTGCTAAACACTTTATGCCTTAACCTCTAAACTCTTAACCCATAACCCCTAAGTCCTGGTTAACCCGCTAACCCTAAAACCCCTAACGCATAATCGCTAAATCCCAAAACCCATAAATCCCTAGAAAATCCTAATCCCTCATCTCCTAGAAGACAATAAGCCCTTAAACCCCAAGCCTTTAATCCTTTAACTCCTTGACACTTAACTCTTAACCAAATCAACCCTAACATCCTAACCCTATAGCCATAAATCCCTTAGCCCATCAATCTGCTAACCCTTAAAGGCCTCACCTCTTAAATAACCACCAATCCCCTAACCCTTATGTCCGTAACCACTAAGCCCCTGATCCCTTAACACTTAAACCCTTCACCTTTAACGCTTAACCTATTGAACCCTAATCCCCTAACATCGGTTCCCTCAATCCTTTAACCCCTAAACCCCTTTATCTCTAAGAACCTAACACCTAACACCTAATCCCTACTTTATCCACAAACACTTAAGCCATTAATGTCTAACCTATAAATGCATAATCCCCTAAACCTATAGCCCTAAATCCCTTTTAAGAACTAAATCCCTTAACCCCTAAGCTCCTTGACCCCTTGACCTGTTTACCTATAATGCCTCAACCACTAACCGCTAACCTCGAGTTTAAACCACATAACCTCTTAGCTCCTTATCTCTCCAACCCCATAATTGCTAAACACCTAAATCCCTTTATCCCTTTAACTCTAATCCCTTAACCCCTAACACCAAATCCCTAGTTAACCTCCTAACCCATACAACATGAAGCCCAAGACCCTAGAAGAAAAGGAGCGATAGGGAAATAAATGAAATATTTTCTTTGTAAGGAAATATTAAATAAGGTTTCAAGAATAATGTTTTGTGTATAGATATTAAACATAATGCTAGAGCGTTATGTATTTCTATAATGCTAGAATATAGCGTTATGTGTTTCTATAATGCTAGAGAGTTATAGAAGCACATAACGCTATAGTGTTATGTGCTTCTATAACACGCTAGCATTATAGCGTTATGTGCTTCTATAACACGCTAGCATTATAGCGTTATGTGCTTCTATAACATGCTAGCATTATAGAAGCACATAACACTAGAGCGTTATGTATTTCCATAACGCTGAGCATTTGCATTTCTTGTCTTGCGTGTTAAATGATATGGCAGGCTCGAGTCCGCCCATGCCTAGTTCAAAGAAACGCTCGCGCATTTTGGTTTCACTAAACTTTCGCGCATTTTGCAAAACTAAGATTGCACCTAAAAGGTCCCTCAACTTCGTGCAAGGGCCCCTAATCTAAAGCTTTCTTCCACATCGTTTTGACTATTCTAAATTTGTTTACGTAGGATAAATGTAGGATAATTAGGGTTAGGGTTCTGAATCCCCCATTCCTAATTTTGATATGATTCCGCCTCATTTTGACTAATCTAAAGTTGTTTACGTAGAATAATTAGGGTTAATTAGGGTTAGGGTTCTGAATCTCTGATTCCTAATTTTGGGATGACTTCCGCACCCATATTGGATTCTTAAACTGATTTCGATCACATCCACAATTCATGTAACCTTGGTTAAAAGCTTTGGAGTGACAAATTATCTGTGACGGAATGTGAAATTGTTTAAAAAATAATAATTTTAAAAATTCAAAAAAAATTGTAGCTTGAAATATAGACTTTGTATTAAAAGTTTCATTAGTATTAATGAATGATATCACTTTTAGTACACAAAAATTATATATAACAAGGGTTGTAGGGAAACTTAGTCCCTTCCTAAATGAAAATTTTAAGTAACTAAATTGTTGTGCAATGAAAAATTTAATTAACCAAATTGCTCTACAATGTTAAACTGGCATTGCTTTAATGCTAGTTATGAAGTGAGGATCCAATAAAACATCATGCATGCATTGCATAATGGACATATCATTGTACCATATTGGATTTCCCTTACTCCCCAAGCCATAGAGCTTGTAGGTGGAGCCGCATTAGTCTTTTTGTTTTGGGGTAGCCTTTAACTGTAGATTTTGTTTTTTTAACAATGGCATAACAAATATAATTAACCAATCGATAAGCATGCATAACTAATTTAATTGATAGTTCTGGCCTCTAGGTCATAACCAAATTATTCTATAGATCTTGCATGGATCATCCTGATTAACCAAGATCTGTTCCAATGGGGTTCGCATGCAAACCCTCGATCAATTTTGAAACATTCTATACTGTAGCATGATTGGAGCGTGTCAGATATTTTAAAAATGAAGAGACTAGTGCTAGTAATTGTTATAAGACTAGTGTCAGTAATTGTTATAAAAATCACACCGTACTGTATAGGGTATTGTTCAGAATAAAAATATTTTACTAACTAAAATTTGTATTGTTATTAACATTCTCTTCCATATTCATTATAATTTCATTTAATATCTTCACCATTTTTGTATAAATGCTTGATTTTCTTGACTTGCTAAAACATATAATGTTTAGCACATATCGTTAAAACTGTGAACCATGAAAATATATGGTATAAAAATGTGACTCAATACTACCAAAGAATGAATGAAACTCCAATAGAAAATTCGAGGGCCATTTGACGCTGGTCATGTTTCGCACATATTATTAGAACTTTGAAGAATAATATTGTAGGGTGTAAAATGCCATTGAATGCTGGCACATATTATTAGAACTTTGAAGAATAATAATGTATGGTGTAAATGCCATTCAATGCTACCATGTGTAGGAAGATTGTGGTTTCATAATGTTTTTCTTCCACGTAGGTTGAATTGTCTGCTTTAGCAATACATATGCTTTTTCATGCACGATGGCATTATTACATTAATCCACAAGAAGATTGTAATTTCATAAAAAAATTCTTCCACGTAGCTTATATTGTCTTCTTTAGCATTGCATATGCTTTGCATGCATGATTGCATTTGTTGTATACAGAGAGTCATCTCCAAATCCGAAATCGAGACTGGTTAAAGACTATTGGTACCTTCATGTTCATTTAATACATCTTATGGAAGTTACACTTGGCAAGTTAGAGGGTGAACCAACGATGCATGGTTTTAATGCTTACCGCTTCGTGGAAATATGTCAGCTACTCTCAGCTGCTAGTTTTACGCTCGACAACCACCACAAACACAAGTCAAAAATATGAAAGAAATGCCAAAGTGAATGAAGAGAAAAATCATCTGAAATCAAAGGAATGCAAGAGTGTCAATTTTTCAAGTTGGAATTTGATTTATGCTTAAGATCTACATTCTTGTTCGTTCCCTCAAGAATCAATATCCCTATAAGCAATCTTTTTGTTGAATTCACTGAAGTAAGAGAAAAATGTAGTTCAATAGAAAGATTTCATCCTCATTTTGGTGAGATATTCTGTTAAACTCCATCTGGATACTTTCAAATAAGAAGTTGGTTGCATTGCCACTTGCACTAGTAGCATTTATGGTTTTTTGTTCCATTTTTTAAGTGTGAATAGACTTTGGAAGAATGCTATGAATAATCATCTGAGCTGGGAACATCAATGTCGTTATTGCAGCTATTGTTGGCATTTCAATTTTCTACACTTCCTTGTTTGTGTTTATATTGAGCTTGTTTGCACTATCCTTATTATGGGTCTGTGGGACTGTCCCTAATTCATAATTCATGCATAAGTTGATTGAATGAAGAGGATGTTGGACTACATTACAATTTAAAAAAAAACGTTTTATTCGTGGGCTGAATATAAATATTCAAATTTAATTGAAAATGTTTTTATTCATTTGAACATATTTCTACTTACAGGACTAAACCAGCATGACCACGTTTAAGCCATGCAAAATCTGCATGCAAGTCAATGCTTAGATTTATCTTCGTGTGGCAGAGAACCATATCTCATGTGCTTACTCCCGTCATCGTAATTTCATGGTAAGTGTCATGTGTATCGTTGTATTCAACGTCAATTTCGATTTTAGTATGGAGTTTTTTAAACTTTGCACTACTGCTCAAATTAGCCATTGTAGTGAGATTTACCATGACACGAATATGGTGCAGGGATTTTTTTGTCTGCTTGAATTCTAATAAAGCTCGATTTTGATGAGGAGTTGTAGTCCACGGACTTTGGTGGGATGCTATCACTTGAACCTTCATCAACAAATGGACGGGTGATAGTGTTTTGTTAATCAATATAATTTAACAGCATAGATTCTTTCTAACCATGGGAGCATCATAATGATAAAGCTCAGGAATCAAACTTCTGTAATGTCTCTGTTCCAAATTTCAATGTTTATTTGGTCATTAATTTTGAATAATATTGTTCGACTTTGGTGACATCATATTTTGTATTTACAAGTGTGGGAAGAAGCTGCAGTAGGCAATATTCGCAAGAATCCTATGGAGTCTAGATGCTTCATAGTCTAGATGGTGTACTTAATTGTATCACAAGTCACAATGATCATCGTAGATCCCCCATGCATGAACGCATTAATTTCAATGCATCCCGAGTATATCTAGGTAGCTTCTCATCTATGCCTGACAGCTACATTGCATAGGAAGCTAAGATGCCTTGCCACATGTGTATCATGCCATAGCCAAGGAGAAACTCCTAATCATAGTTGCGTTGACATGGGAAGATGAAAAAGCACCTGACAACTCAACGTTCTTTGCACAATGCTTGGAGGAGATCTCAAAGTATTTTAGAGCATTGGCATGACTTTTTTTGCTTCTCGATTTAGATAGAGATGACAGAGTATTAGTAGAGAAAAAATGGAATGTATGACCCACCCGCAAATAATATCGACATAGGTCGAGCTTCATTTTGTATTTTGGGAAAGTTATTTGCAGAAATTGAAATTGAATACATTTATCATCCATTTTGTAGGGAGTGAGCTATTCTTCAGCACCTCATTTCTTTCTCATTAAGGTTCTTCTTTCACAGTTAGCATAGTTACAAAACAATGGACAATTCACATACTTTTTTGACGATGGATTCTCCTTGTTATTGATGCTTCCTCTAAAATGAGCTATAGAATGAAAAGGGAAGCTGTGATAAACTAGTGTCGTCTATGATGTTTTTTATTGTATGTTTTCCAGTTCTCACCGCATCATTTGTGGTTCACTTAGCACTGTATGCTTTATACCTCTTGGCTGAAAAATAATGGCGGTGGCGGTGGCCGAGCATTGAGTTTGGTTTCTCTCACATCCTGCACTCTGTAATAGTTCAATTCGTTGAAGAGTAGCTAAAAAATAATACAATGCCTCATCTGTGTTTCTTTGATATATTTGTTTTCATCTCCATTCCAAGTGGTTGGAATGACTTTGAGGACACAGGGGCTGCACCTTCGGTTTTGAAGAATGCATGGTGCATAGGTGTTTCCTGGAGATTCCCTTGCAAATATTACCATCCTTGCCTACAATTTCCCTTGGAAAGTTCACTCGGGTCAGTTCAATAGCTAAGTAAGTCATAAAGTAAAGTAAGCCATACTATGGGAACAATCCAGAAATTGCATTGGCGTTGGCAGCTTCAAAACAGAAAGAAATGCTTTTATGCAGTGGATGCTCAAGTCATTTAGGTATGATTCACATTACAATTGCTCAGGTTACAATATAACTGTGCATTTTTGGCCAATTTCGTGAAGATGAACCTGTTCGCTGTGCTTAATTTTTTAAATTTTTTTGTAATGAGAAAGGGAGAAACTATTTCTGAAATCTCAATGAAACAATTTTTTGTTTACTATCTTAAACTTTTCTATGATTTTCTATGATTTTAATATGAAACCATAGAATCCAAGATAATAGTCATTCAAATTCAAATTATGAAAAGGTCAAAGAAGATTTGCAAATACCATGACTCTCATGAAAAATTCAAAAAGGTTGGCGATTGTGATATACCTCAATAGGGATCATATAAAATTGGATTTCCAAATCGATGGATGACCCATCCTGCGTAGAGAAGGAAAAGTATGAAGCAAAGTACGATTTCATTTAAACACATACATGAATTTAAGCACTATGTGTGCCATTCCTTGGGTATCAGAATGTATTGCCTGAAAAATCCCATGCTCAATACCTCTAACTTGTTCACATAGGCATTTTTTCTGGCACCAGGCACTGATCCATTCATTCCTGCTTTGATATGATCCTATCCTTCCCTGTTACTGTAGGAAACATGTAATAGATTTACTGTACGAAGTATGCAATAGATTAACGAAGTAGAGGTCCAGGCTAGTAATTAACGGAAATTCCCTCACCATATTAATAGTGAGCATCAAATTCCCTGGCCATGTTATCTATAACAGATTGAGCGATGAAGAAAGTGGCGGTGGCCGATGTCTGTGAAGAAGGGTTGCAATAAAGATGAAATAGTAGATCAAACTTACACATCAACACTTTCATTAATGGAAACAATAACTAACCCCTCTCTTCCCAAGAGCTCTGCCGCCATCCGGGCAATAAAGCTTCAAAGATCAAACCAAGGTGACAAGTGTATCATTAATGAGTGTTCCAAGATGAAATACTAGCTCAAACTTACACATCAGCACTTGGATTAATGGAAACAATAACTAACCCCTCTCTTCCCAAGAGCTCTGTCGACATCTCGACAATAATGCTTCAAAGATCAAACCAATAGTATTGTAGATAAACAATATGTAATGAAATAAGTGATGGACATATTTACCAAGCTATGTCAAAACTTTAGGAAACATGAAAAAATACGCAAAGTCAAAGCCAAACTAATATAAATTCAAAGCCAATTGATTACAATAACTACCTTGGCCATCGACAGGCACTAATAAGTGCACAAATCATATATATTAATAATGATTGTGACACGAACCAATTTGTAACGGACAACAACCTTCTATGTTAACATGCACAAAAGGTTCGAACTTCCAGGCTAAGGTCTCTTATAAGCCGATTCTAAGGTGGAGAATTGGCTTCTTCTATAGGGAAATAATATTATATCCCCCTATTGTTAAACAACGCATATAATTATTATTTAAGGCTAACCTCCTTCTCTTTCTAAGCCTTGGAATGCGCGCTTAACGAGTGGCTTTATCTCTGGTGCTTCAACTCAGTCCCTATAGTCGCAAATCCTCTGCTTGGTGCAGAGCCAGTTCCATATTGATATTGAGATATGCCCAGAAGACTATATGTAGGCCGCCTGCCTCTCTATCTAGACATCATTAAACCACTAAAGTTTTTTAAAATAATAAAAGTTAATATTTGGCACAATAATTTTATGTTATTTATTTCAAAAGTATATATATATATATAGCTATGGATTCCTCGATATTTGGATTTTACGGATTTGCTTTGCAGCTACACTGAGAACCCAACCATTTAATGTATTTAATGTAAGTCATTTTACATGATTAATTTAATTTATAAGTAATTTAATATGTTATAAATGACATGTTTAATTTACTATGATTGGGTGAGTTAAGGGATAATATGTATCTTGAGGAGTTCATTGGTTGTAGTTTGGATGGTTGGGAGGAATGATTGTTGCCCTCCCCACCTAGGGTCAAGTCTTGCAAGTGACATGCTCCTCTGTGGTGGTGAAGGAGCATTGGATACTCCTGAGCTTTTTAGGGCTAACAATTTTTGAAAGTTTATAGTAATGATAATATAAAAAAAAATAACTAAATTGTGTTATTTTTATTCTTAATATAATTGATTAAATTAATGCAAAGTTTAGAGGAGATGTACATTTTTTACCATAAATATTTAATAAGACCACCATACAATGCATAGAAATTTTTCGAGGTATAGGGATAGTATTGGTAGATTTGATCTCATTCAAATCTCTTTGTGAGTGCTTTTCACATAAAATGTTGAAATAAGTTAAATATGTCATGGGCCCTTGCACGAAGTTGAGGGACCCTTTAGATGCAATTGGGTAAATTCAAAACGCGTGAGAATTGTGTAAATGCACAACACTCGTGCATTATGTAAAACTAGGAATGGCAGGCTCCGAACCTGCCATGTCATTTAACATGTAGTATAGGATTACAAAACGTGCGAGCGTTATGGTGATACATAATGCTCGTGCGTTATGTATCACCATAACGCTCGCGCATTGTGGTTAATATAACAAAAAAAAAACAGTGCCGCGGACCGCAGCACTGTTTTACCCAAAGATGAACACTCGAGCGATTTCGCCTTCCCAAAACGTATTGGAAAAGCTCAATTGAGGAGATTTGGAGGCCAACAATCCCAAATTCATCTTGCAAGGACGATTGGAAAGGTAAGCATCTAAATTTTTGCCTCATCTCGTCATTAAGTTTATAAATTGTTATGTTGCCCTAATCTAAAAATATTTGTAAATGAAATGCCAAAACTTAAAGTTTTAAAATTTTAATGAATTTTACATCCACCATGTTAGACACAATGGCTCATTGATCACATCAATCATCATTGTCACCTAAAAATATTTGTAAATGAAATGCCAAAACTTAAAATTTTAAAATTTTAATGAATTTTACATCTACCCTGTTAGACACAATGGCTCACTGATCACATCAATCATCATTGTCACCCAACATATCTGTCTATAACATCATTCTGATTATCATAATTGTCATAACCCAAGCAAGCATTATGTCCCTGTTTCATGCTGCCCTAGATCAACATTTTGTTCATCGTATGTAGCCCCAATAATCATGAATTCATTATGTCCATACATATCATCAGCGTCTTAGTTTGTACACCAGCAGCACATCAGCATACTGTAGCCCCAATTAATCCAAAGATAAAGGTTAAACTCTAATTTCTATTGTTGCTCCATAAACACCTCATAAATTATAAATATATACATGTATATATTTATTTAGACTTTCTTTTTCCCACCTAAACGTGGTCTTCATACCCACATCATCACCATTAAACTCTAATTTCTATTGTTGCTCCATAAACACCTCATAAATTATAAATATATACATGTATATATTTATTTAGACTTTCTTTTTCCCACCTAAACGTGGTCTTCATACCCACATCATCACCATTTTCTTTTGCTTCCAGCATGCCCGCACTAGCTTGTAACTCATGCTCGCAAGGGCCATATTTATGCTTTTGAACATGCCTGCAGCTATACCTTCTTCAATTGCCCGCATGGGGGTCTTTGCCATGCCTACAGGATGCCCGTAGCTTCCACGAACATCCCCGCATGTCCATCAGCTTCATTTCTGGATGCCTGCAGATTCCATAAGGGATGCCTGCAATCTCCTTGCCAAGTATCAACTTCAAGCTTCTTTGTTCACTTCATGCTTTTTTGTTCATGTAACTTGTTATCTCCAAGTCATCCTTGTCTAGGGTATTAGGACCAACTCCAACTGACCACAGTATGGGTCATTTGGCTCATTAGGTGTGCCAATTCCCATCACCTTGTCTTTTGTCTTGTCTTTTCCAAGTCCTTGTCAAGTCACCTTGTTTGCTTGTCGTCATGCCATTTCAACCTTTGTCATTAATGTTGTCATCAATGACAATCCTATTCACAAGATAATTATGTCAGCTGCAACTCACTGGGATGCACCAACACCCCAACAACCATAGATTTACAAATGATATTTCAGACTCTTCTTAAGTCTACAAATTACATACATCATCAACCAGAAGCCCTTGTTTGTTTCCAAAGCACTTCATCATTCTCATCAAGCACTCATTATTCAATATAACTTCATTCTCCATCAGCAAATATCACCAATCAGATCACATCTTCATTATGTCATCATTATTCATGTCATATCAATCTGTTGGCATATCTCCATTCATACACTTTACACTGTCCATATGCACATCACAACATTATTCCCATATCATTAGTCATCTCTTCATCATTCTACGAGCATGTCTTCATTCTGTTCATCAATAGGCTCCCTCGGTTTAACCAATAAAAATACATATATTTTCCACATCATCATGGTATTTATGCCCACATGGTCTCCACCCTTATGCCCTCAATGACCCATAATGTATGCCTACAATGGTCATATGAAATGATATTTATGTTTGTAATGTATGCCTGAGATGATATTTATGTTTGTAATGTATTTGTTCTTGCACAAAATGTGTACATTTTTCATTTTTGAGAGATGTCATTATAGAACATGTATACATTTCTAATGATTTTTAATTTTTTTTTTTTGTTTGCAATGACGACCATGGATGCCCACTCTGACATCCAAAGAGAAATTTAGAGGCTCAGAGAAATTCGAGCCTCAATTACTATTGTCGATGACAGGCATGTTATGCTTGCATCCAATTTGGATGCAATGATAGAGACCTTTAGTAGGTCTAATGGTGCTTTGCAATATATTTCCACATTCAGAGAAAGAAAGAGGCAACAATATGCAGATGGACCTAGCTACAGAGAAGTAAAGAAGTTGAAAATCCAAAAGAACAAATCTTTTCCCTGTTAGAGATCGACGGAATGGTGAAGTCCCTAATGCAAAAAAAAGGCACATTTCTATCGAGTGGTTTACATATCAACCATTCATAGATAACTAGATGGACCGATGGTACATGGTGTTTGATGTACCACCACACAACAATAGGGAAATGCCTTTGTATTTTCTGAGAAAGATGTATGCAGAGTTTGTGCTGGGGAAGCATGTTAACTAATTTGATATCTTGGAGTACTAGAGTGTTGGGATGGGGATGCCTCAGCAACGTCCCAATGCGAGGCACATAGATCCCAATCACCCAGTAGCTCCACCTCGTAGGTAGCTACCCAGGCCAGATGTGCCGCTTGCACATCAACTGGTCCCAGAGACACAAGAGTCATTCCTACTATTGGCACAAGCGGTTGTTTGCCATAGCACGTATCTTCATGGTACGTACCAGGTAGGGCCATCAGAGCCACCATCTATGGGTGGAGTAGAGCCACCACCTGTCGGTGGGGTAGATCCACCACCTCCCGATGGGGTAGAGCCACCACCTTCCAGTGGCCGAGGAGCATATAGTAGTGGCACTGTACCTACACAGCATGAGCACAGCCATCAACCCCACCCATGTACAGTATGTGGCCATCCTTGCTTTGGTCCTGTCCAAACAGATCATACCTTTACTAGGTATTTCACACAGATAAGTAAGTGGTTAACAATTTAGTGTCATTTTAAAATTATTTTTCCTTACTATACACATATATATAGATTGCTAATATTTTTAATGGTTTTAAAACTTGTAGTTACTATAAGAAGGGCACGGAGTTGAAGACCTTTGCACTAATGATGCAGAGCATAGTCCAGAGGCTCATGCACCAGCACCGCATGATGATGATGATGATGTTGCCATACTTTCAATGACAACAACTCACAATGAGGTAACGATTTCAACATGACTATATTTTAATACATCAGTAGATCTAGTTAACAATTTAGTGTCATTTGTAACTATTATTTTTCCTTACTATACACATATATAGATTGCTAATATTTTTAATGATTTTAAAACTTGTAGTTGCCACAAGAAGGGCATGAGGGAAAAGAGGCTCATGCAGTCGAACCTTTTGAGTTACAAGATGTTGTCATACCTTCAGCGACAACATCTCATGCTGAGGTAACTATTTCAACATGGCATTATTTCAATACATGTTTTTTTTTATCACATGTTACTTAATTAATGCTACATGATCTAATATTTCCAATTTTCTAAATTGTAGGTTGTAGATCCCCATCAGATGGAAATGATTTCATCTAGTGAGATCCCCCCTAGTGGGAATACAATCGATAGCATTCCCACAGAGACAAA